>UXSR01000082.1:0-89695 GCA_900604375.1 Mesocestoides corti
GTGTAAGCGGGCGACAGGTTCAATTTACGGAAAGGCCCTGGCAACTCCCTCCGCGTCGTGCGTCCGTGTTGGCGTAGCGAGGCGGCGTTGACGAATGAGCTGCTGACGCGTGTTCTGCGTGCGCCCTAACCGACGGCAACAATCGATTGGTGGAGGCTGCGGCGGGTGGACGGGGTGACGTCGAGGTACCGTTGGGATGCGCCAGTGGTGACTCATAGGGGTGGAAGAGCGCGGGGCCAAATGTTAATGGATTTGTGTGTGTGTGTGTGTGTGGATCGTTCGTTGCGTTCACAAGTCATGTAGTTTCATCTCGGCTGAAGATTTGTGAAATCTGCAGTAGTCTATGACTCTTCGAAACACCAGGTCCGATTCCTAGTGTCTCGTATCTCCTAGTTCGCCATGTCGCTGCTGACAGCTTTCGCAAAATGAGTTGCCCGGTTCTCATAAGCATCAAATTTTTTCTCCACTGCTCAGCTCAAAACGCGTTCTTCCAAAGCCCTATCTGGATTTTAGTCCTCACTTTTGCTTCCTTTGTTCGTTAGGCGCTTGTGTCGGCTAACCAGTTAGCAATGTAGACTAGTCGCCGTGCCATTTATGTGCAGTTTCGTGTTCAGACGTGTAGTTTTCCCTTGATTTATAAATGCATCGTTTGCCTATTTCAGTGGTTCTGCTTTTTACCTATTTATAAATACCGCTGTGTAGTCACATGGGCCCTTGTTCCCTCGCTTGCACACTTGCACCATTGCTTGAACCTAAATTTACACGTGAACACTCTCAGCCAACAAGCCTACTACACGGTGCATCTCGTTGTCAAATTGGACTGAATGAGAATCTACCTCAAATTTGATAACTAGACGTCAATTTTATACTGTTCTACCAGTAGAGTCGAACCACATCACAGAATATAATGCAAAAACTGGTGTTGTCACACGAAACTGCATGGTTCATTGTATATGAATGATTTTTGGGTGAAACTTTTCCCATTTAGCTAGAAGTCATACTTGTCGAATTGAAATAAGGCCAAGGAGATTAGCTACTTCTAATTAATACACGTGAATGCCATTCGGATTGATAAAATAAGTAATCTAAAGGTTATCACTTGAATTTTATGCAGGGTGGCGTGGTGCTTCGTGTCTATATATTTAAAAATTGAGTGCATCTGACTTAGATTCTTGGACTGCGGATTGTGTACCAGGTTCCAAGCCATTCTCAAGCTTTTTAAAAAACGGTATGAGGTCCAGGCTCACCCGATCTACATTCTGCTCCTAAAATAATCATAAATTTGCCGAAATTAACCCATTTATAAATAAACTCGCGATTGCTTTATTCACACACATTTGACAACTCTAATCTTTAATTTTCCAAACGGGTTTCAAGCGTAGTATTAGCATCCCCACGGTGTCATAATTCGCTTGGTGATATTATTTAAAAAGTGGTAAAACTAGATCTCTTCCAAATCAGCCTGTCTATTTTAAATATAAGTATGTCTAATATTTTATCGAAGACTTCCGAGACACTGTGCAAGGCAATTAAATTTAAATCAAGCGATTTTCTCAATATAAGTCAATGCGCCTGAATTTTTAGTGAGCCTGCAATTTTTGCCTCGTTTGGACAATAAAAGAAAAGTGTGGCATTTTCCCGTGGAAATGAATTTTTCCTTGATTTACTGTCACAGATAAATTTAATTTTAATAAATATATTTATCTAGTGCTGAGAAGCATTATTTGTTAAATGGTTTTAAAAAATTCTTACCAAGCATGAATGGATCTGCAATTCACCAAATTATGAAATTTTTGGCAAATGAAAATGAATCTCTTTCAGAATTTCTAAAATTTAAAAAAAAAAACAATTTTAACCTTCAAATGTAGCAATGATGTAAACCCACCATGATTAATAGCAATTATAACTACTCTCCGATATTTGTGAATGTTTCCTCAATGGACACATAGTTTACAGCAGTATTTTCTAATTTATATATGTATATATCCGTTTAGGTATTTTATCTTTTTTTAAGTCTTAAAGGTGGAAGCATGCTTTTTCAGGAACATTACATTAAATGGAAATATGGTTTTAATCTTGCCAATATTTCGGCCCCCACCCTCAATCTTTTCGAATCAGCCAATGGATGTGCGGGCGTTGTTAAAGGCATCGAAAAGCAATTCTAAAAGGATAGATCACCCTCACATAAAGTAAGTTTGGATATACTTCTTTAGACTTGAAGGTATAATGCTTTAGGAAAAATATCGTGCATCGTTTGTGGTGTTCCAATAAAATCAGAGATAACGTGGAAGGCTCACATTTTGAGTAAAAGTCATAAGGAGGTAACCTTTATAATACTGCTTGAGACTTTTAGAATGCTGCTCGTGGTACCGATTCTCTTAAGCGAATACAGACGCTGAATAAGCAGGATGCACCTCCTGCCAAGGTATCAATTTTTCCTTGATTGTAACACGTCTCTTCGTTTATTATAGCAACCTAAACTCTCTACGGAGCCACAAACCAAAACTTCTGAACCTGTTCCACATATAAAACCTGTTGTGGACCCTCCTGATACCCCAAAAGATCCCCCAAAGGCTGAACCCGAGGTCCAAAATGGGGTACTGCCTGAAGGCTTCTTTGACGATGCTCGCCGTGATGCACAAGCCCGAAATGTCCCCTTCAAGGATAAAATGGACGCTGAAATGGAGACCTTTTTGAAAGAGCTTGGATCCCTAAACGAAGTGGGTGTTGTGTTTGTTAGCTCCTTTTAAATGCCTAGTCGTGACTAATCTTATCTTTTCAGGAATCAGAGAAAATCCTTGAAAAAGACAATGAAGAAATGGTTACTTCTAGGAACCTGGCGGAGTTGGACAAACAGATGTGAGTTTGCCTGTTAATTTAATGAACCTGTCAGAATTCTTTACCAGTTCTGCAATTCTCCACTTTTCTAAGTTGATTTTTTACGTGGAGTTGTACTGGAAGAGATTAGTGGTATTTATACAATTTCTCTGCCAATGCAAAATCATCATGTGTGCGCGATGACAATGCGGTTCTTTCACTCTGTTCAGTAGGCTGTCTTTTCGCGTCATTCCTGATGTGTGTAATTTTGTCAAATGTCTTGCCACCAGTGTCAGTCAGTTCCAGAGCCGTCTTCACTTGCAAAAGGCAACCTCCTTCAACATTTCTGGAAAACTCGACAGTTTGAATGATTTCCGTGGCGTCAAACAGCTGACAACTTCTTAAATTATTAGTTTACTTGCACAAGCATGAATATTACCGTCTGCTATTGCTGTATTAAAACATGTATCACACTCAGCTTATTCGACGTGCCCATTTAAATCGTACTGGCAACCTCGTAATAGTTTCGATTAGGTGCAAACCCATTTTGTTCTTGAAAATTGCTTATGCGCTGCCTACAATGTGTGCATATTAATCGCTGGCTTCCACAATGTTGATATTCGCTCCTGAGGCCTTTTTAAATCGAAGTTTTGACAAATCTAGCGTAAACCGAACCCATAATTTGTCCTTTAAAAACCTACTACTTGTGGGATTGTCAAAGATGACATTTGTGATGAGTGTAATGAGTCTGTGGCTCTTTGTTCTCTAACCCTTGACATTGGCTCATTGACCTCCATTTTTTTTCAAATTTTCGCGAAATGCACGCATTGTTTAAATCGATGAGCAGGAGATCAGTTGAACTCACATTCACATAAATTTACTTGCGTAGGACTCCATGATTGTACCTGTATTGTGAACTGTAGATCCTAAGGAGGTTAAATTAACCGATATAATGATGTACCTTGATAGTCACGCGACCCCCCCCCTAACCTTTTAATAGTTTTAATTGGGTGCTGCTAATGCACACGTGCTTCCACTAAAATAATGTATATAAGTAAGGTTATAGATTTGCTGCTGTCGCATATACTACTGACAAATATTAGTAGTAAATGTGTTTTGAGCTGCCCAGTTTCTGTCGAGATTGTTTTGGATTGCTCCTGTCGGTGCTTGTTATCGTATCAAGCCCTTTCAATCGGCTTCTTTGCATCCGATTAGTGTACTTTTAAACTGTTTACCGATTGGTGTTTTGGTAGTGCGCCGCTCTGATGCATGTGCTGTACGTCCTGTCTTTTTTTGATACGCATCTCACACCCCTACCTCTTTTCCTCTCTATCTCTCTCTCTTCAACTTAGTTCTATGTGGGAAAAGGTCCGCAAGTTGGAGCAACAGAAGGACGTTAGTATGGCCCACAAAAAGACTTCAGGTGTTCCTAAGTCTGAACAAAAAGTTTCCATCAAAAAGGAGGAAGAAGATGATGACGAAGATTCCGATATCGATGAAGACGAGTTGAACGGTTTCCGGTTCAAAGCTGGCGTTCGGTAGTCATGGTGGACACGATCATGTACGACGTGTGGTAACGACGTTTGGTTCAATCCGTGACCAAGTGCTAGATGTTGACGAACATTCACGAGTCCATTTTGTTTTGTAACTTTACGGATAATCATGGAATCGCAGATTAAAGATTTTGTGTAATTTGTCGGAGGCAGGAGGAGTTCGTTTTGCTTGTTTAAACTGAATCGGGGGAGAAGCGAATGTTCCGAGATCCACGACAAATGCTTCTATGAATTAGTCTACAATCTCCCGTCTTACGGAGGTCTTTTCCTCACCCAATCTCTTTGCAGCACCTCAGAAAATCGATAGTGAGTCCGTGTTGGGATTCGCGACTAATGGTCTTTGTGAAATTAGTTTTCAACGCGTCTTCTAGTGGAAATCTTTGTCTCACCCACTCCCCTTGTTCTGAACTGTTTTTTCTAAAGCACACACGAAACAAAAGCGAAGGGGTTTGTGGTTGAGTAGTAAGAACAGGAACAGTGGTTTGAAAGTGTTTGTGTGATCTCTTGCGACATTTTCTATGTGGTTCAACGACAAATGACGCTTACGAGGGTTCCGTGGCTGTCGTGAAGCGAGGATCCGCCAATTGTTTAGACTTCGCTTCTCTCGATTCCATTAAATCGATGCGGATTGATTTGGCTGCACTCTAGTTCTGATAATTGTATTGATTGGTTCATTTGGGTTGTTCAGTATTGGTGAATTCAAGGTCAGGTCACATTCGACGAAACGGACCAATCGTAGCTTAAGGTCCAGCTACCCTAGCGAGACGATTGGACACATTGAGTTTAATTATCAGCCCTCGCTTTACTATGGCTACCCATGTCTGCACAAAAGCAAACATGCTAGTAGACTGAACTTGTCGAAGTGCACAAGCCGCAAATTGTCGTTGTGGAAGCTGTTCCACAAGATGCAGCTTCAAGGCACATTCAACCATAAGCGTATTTGGACGCTGAAGGTTCAAGTGTCTGCTACAATGACCAGAATTAAATGTAGTAATATTTTCGCAACGGTCACCAACGGATGAACCTCAGTTGAGCGCTTTGGTGAAGGGATGCATCGCTCTGAATTCTGCATTCTACTTAATCAAGAGGAATGTTTGTCTAGTAGTGAGATGCATCCAAGCTAAGACAAGATGGCAGGACTAAAGGCAGGCGCATTGGTTGTAGTCATGCCCTCGCGGCCTGCTCCAGCAGACATTGTCTTAAATACAAGTTCTTATCGACCCACAGGGTACACGCACAGGGACAGTTTGATTCAGGGGCGAGTAACCTAAGGGGTTGGGCGATTTCAGGTCGGTGTCGACGTATTTTGACAATTTCGGTCAACCGTTGACAAGCATGTGAAGAATCTGACGCTGCAAGGAGTGGTAACTAGTCCACTACCACAAACTGCACGCTTAGATAAACTGGTGCCAGCCTGGTGAGGTGGCTTACCAACGACAAGAGCACCGCCCAGTCAAGTGCATCTGTGATGCGGAATGAAATATCGTTGGTTTGGCTGATCTTCCCACCCCCCAACTAAGCCATCCCTTCGCAAATAGGAGGGGTGTGGAGGTAGCGACTGGAGGGCCTTCACACATTCGCACACCTCGGTACTACGATCACGCTAACCCTCGTGATGACCTGCGTGCTGCCCGTCTGTTTACGCCCAGTGCGGTTGTTGTGCGCGAGATTACACAACTGAATCGTGCCATCGAAAGTGTTCTAAAATTCCAATGCAAAGACTTGTTGGCGCTTGTTTTTCGTGGTGTGTTCTGCCACGCACACACCAATGCACCTTCCAGATCGTGTTTAAAATTTGGTTCAACTCAGACCACTCCAATCATCTCTGCAGCAAAACCGTGTCGGATAGGCAGTTGAGCAGACTGCTCTCAATCTGCCCCTTTTTGTACGTTTAAATTATGTACCTGTTAGTGGCTTAGCAAACTTGGGTGCATATTTCTGATGTGATGGAACGGACCTTGTTACCGAAGAAACGGCTGTTCCGACGTCATCGAGTTCAATGATCAGCGAAGCACCCAAAGAATCATCGACTACGCTGCCACACGCTGACTCATCTAATCTATTGATTTTTCTTTTAAATTTGCCTTTAAACTCGTTGAAGTTTGGCGGTTGCGAGTGCATTTAAAATGAATTAATTTGACCTCAAAGCTAATGGACTTGAATTGTGTTGTTTTGTTAATAATTTAAGCATCTTTTCACTCCATTTTAACGGAAAACTTCAAGTGGAAGGCGCAGAGAACTACTATGATGTCATCATAAAAACCTTTACGGCATGAATCTGTAAAATCACTCAGGGTTGATTAGTGTGTTTGGTATCGGTTAAACCTTGATATTCAAACACGTGGACAGGTCTGTGGGAGATGAGTTATGAGGTCTCAATGACCAACCGTCCTCTACTTACAGAACATGTGAATCGAGATGCCCAGCTAAAATGTGTGATCTTGTTACACAAAGTTAGACTCTGTTTTAATACATCAAAAGCAATCCATCGATCTCCAGGATTAAGACGTATTCTAAGCTTAAGTACATTCCGACCAATGATTTACTTGATTTCGGTCCAATTTGCAACCCTATATTTAAATTCGCGCTCCCTAACAACTGGTGGTGGCGCTGTGTTTAAAACAACCGGCTAAATTTTACTGCAACCAATCGATTGTTGTGATCGATTCCTACTCCAGTTTCTTCCCAGTATTACCATGACGACTGGTGGTTATCGGTGTCAGTGCGAAATGCCAAACACCTGGATACCCGATTAGCATCCAAAGATCGTTATTTTTTAAAAAAATTGATTTAACCAGTACGTCGGCATGCCGTGACGCCTACTTTGCGGGGGATTGAATGGGGCTGGAGGAAATTGGAGATGTCGAAATCCTCCTAGCGAGAAATGCAGGTGCATGCCTGTTTGGATTACCTTTAGAACCTAGCATCGTGATTACCTTTGGTCCGTCACGCGCCTCATGCATGTAGGAACCCTGCTGTGTGCTGTTTGACCCGCGTTTTTTTTCACCCACTGATTATCTGAATGTATTTACCTCGAATGAATTTTGAAGCTTTCTACGAAATTCCTGACACCTGTTGCATGAGTATTAGGTCAAAAGTGTGTTGAACATCGGTTTAGGCAAATCTCGTTGCTTTAATTAATAAGTACAATAAGAAGAGCCCCGACTACCTCTTGTTTGTTGACGTTTATTGTCACTCCGGGCCACGCTTACTATCTCTTTGATTCAAATTACATTAAATTTTTTGGCAAAAATAGATCTATTCTTGTATAGGATGCATTATGTGACAAAAATGTGACTTTTGGTCTACAAATGGGTTTCCAGGGTGGAATCATGTGAACTGCCATAAAACTAGTGCGTGGTAATGCAACTCCGAAGTGACTTATCTCACATGCCTCAGCATTCGATCTAAACATGTGTGTTTGAGCGTTTAAGCCTTACCACTTAACACACCAACAGTGCTGCTGCCAGAGCAACCCAACATAACTTTTAGCACCAGCGCTCAGGCTGTATGAGTTGTCGCAAATTGTGAAATTTGCCTCGTCATAGTGATCTGGAATGCGGACATTTGTGCCTAGGTTGGCCCCATACCAACTGGGACTCGAACCGCAGCCTCTAGGTGTGTCAAGCTCGCACGACACCACAATACCGTCACCAGGACGCGTCTCAGCCAGCAGTTGGTCGTAATTAAGGCCGGGGGGGGGAGAGCAAGATTTGGATTGTTTAGCTGTGACAAAAAGCGCCTTGTCGGCTTCGCGCACATGTGCCACAATGACTTGTCGTCGTCACCAGTCAGCAAGAAACGCACGCTCACACGCACACAGCCAGTCGATTCGTGTGGAGGCCGACATCGACAGTTTGTTACACTCGTTCCGATTTGACGCCTGGTGTGCTGACGCAAGCTAGCCGCATTTGCTACACACTCTCGGCTAAGTGGAACACGTAGCCTACACCAGTCACTGCATTTTGGCTAATCAGAGTGTGCAGTAAAACAAAAACGCGCGTTTTCTTAAGTTAAGCGGTCTTTTGATTGACGTCGCATGGAGTTCCAGTGAGATTCTTGCATCTTGCATTAACACGGAAAATCGCGCCACCTCACCGCTGGTTAGTAGAGACATGGATCTGTGCTTTGCCAGGAACACAAATTTGATGCCTCACGTTTGGTAAAAATTTGGTTGAGCATCGAATCATGTACTTTTGATTCAGTCTCAAAATAGGACATAAATGCGCAGAAAAGTGGAGTTAAATGTGTACAATAAGGGTGGAAGTGCATCACCGGCACTTCTCCCCTGAGGAGTGGACAAGTTCCCGCAAGCTGATTGGTCCAAACTGGTGGAAATGTCGTCTTTCGATTGGCTGAAACAATTCGGCCTCGCGGTGGGCGCGCGCGGCGCTTGGGATGAGATCCGCCAATGCAAGGAAGCGTCCACCGTCGCGGACGAAGCTGCTGAGTAGGTCGGTGTGTGCCTCTCGCCACCCTCGTCCCTCGGATGGGATTATTAAGGTTCCGTCCTGAAAAGAAATCAAGGAGGGTAATTTAAAATCGTGATAAACACACGACTAATCACTAGATTGGTGGATTAGTCAAGATTCGATAGAGGTGACATGAAACGCAACTTTGATGGGAAGCTCAGACATTCTAGTACACCTGATTTGTGGTTGTGTGGGTACAGATGAGTCGCTAGTTGCGGGAGTCTGTAGAAACAGCGATACACACCTTTTCAAGGAGGTGGCGGATCCGACGGACTCTTCGAATCGTGGGACAGAAGTCAATCGCCAGACCTATCACAAACTCGTCGTAGTGCCTTTTAACGCGCTCCACCAAGTACTCCTCGTAAACAGCCTCGTTCCATTCAACGATCTGGGGTTTCGAGGGCTCAAGGATTTCAGGGGAGAACGGTGAGATCTAGTAAGTAAGATCAAAACAAAACTAAGAGAGAATTCACGACTCTGAAGACTTCTTTTTTTCGGTAAATCGAATTCGAATTTAACGTGAATCGGGTCTACGATCCGTTTACTTGAGAGAAAACAACAAAGCTGAACAACGCCCCAAAACCGTGTGCACTTTACTAGCAGGTGTGGTCAAATTGCATTAAAAAAATAACTAGGAGTTTACGCTTGGGCCCACTCGCAGGTACCGACATTCGAAACTAAGACGTCAACCAGTGGCGTTGTGTTTAGAAACAAAGAGAATCAAGACCTTGATGGATGGGCTCGTGCCGACCGAACCACGTGGTGTTTCGTGGTTAGGTGGCCGCAAACGGACCACTTATGAATACGACGGAGACTTTGCGCGTATCACCGCACTCCTCTACTCTGCACTTCAGCAGGCTACGAATTTCCGAAGACATTGTTAACTTCAATTACTGGTGATGATAAATTTATTCTGGCTAGCCCTCGACTGCCTAATTTAAGTCTAGGACATTTAAACCAGATCGTCAAGAATATTATGCCTGTTTTGGTTTCAGGCATTCTATTTAAAACTCCAGAGATCGGTACTCACGTCTTCGGTTGCAACGATGACCCTGGTGAGAATGGAGGGGTCGCCATTAACTGCGGTTGTGAGAGCGTTGATGCAACAACGCACATCATTAGCTTGACCGCAGAGAAGAACACGGTTTTTGGAGGCGTCAGGAGGAGATTCTGAAAGTAAGATGATCAGTTGTCAAGGCACCATAGTTAAAAACACCGCTCAACATGACCTATTTCTCTATCTGCATGAAATAAGGGATTGAAAAACTTCTTCGCAACGGAAAAAACCCGCTAACTGCCTTCGAAAATAGCTACACCAGCAAACTTTGACTCGGAATCAGGTTGCAAAAGTGACAAGGCGGAGGATGGATTGTTTTGTAGATCTGGTAATATGTTGCCATGGTAACGTTAAATTCGGTTTAAGAAATCAAAACAGCGCTATTCGTGCTTCACAGGTTGAAAATGACTTGGCAAAATACGATGTTCCCTTACCTGGTTCGGAGTTGTTCAAATCGTCCTTTGACGAGGAGGATGTGGTGTCTAAGGGTAAAAAATTGAGACGTCAAAAGTGTCACTTCAAAAATGCAACGAAATCCCTTTTTTTCTCAAATTACCTTGTCTGAACGAAGTTAAGCACTTCAAAATCTCCTGCATTATGAAGGTTAGTTCATCCGAAGGGTGGATGATGTCCTCAACGCGGTACTGCTCCTCAAAGCTCATCAGCAGGCACGTTTGGTAGATAAATATGAGGGGACAGCGCCTGCCAGTCCGTTTATATATGCATGAGTTCGATTCACCGACTGACCACCAATAGGATTAGGGCGTAGTTCTAGTGCACCGACTCACTGCACACCTGCCACTACTGATTGGATGACGCAATGAATCACGAGACATGGGCGCCAGCGCATGACCTTGAGGCCAGCACCAATCGCGAGGGGGAAGTGTAGCACGCACGCGCACACGCACAATCGTGGACGTCATTACCTTCGCGCGTGCCTGCAGTGTGCAAGGTCATTCAACTGAGGAGTGAATCTTCAAGCTCAGGGGGGTTTCTACAACGATGTTCGGGTCTGTCAACAAGTGTCCCTTGGTTACATTTCGATGTTCGCTTGACGAGCCACACGCCTGTCATGCGTAGATGCGTGATCGGCTGCCAATGCATTGCGGTAGTCATTTTTAAGTGCGTGACAGCAATGCTTTGCAACAAAACACCTCATCACGCAACTGGAACGTCATGGCCTGTGAGCGTGTCAACCGTGAATGAAAATATTCCATTGGATGTTACTTGTTTTTGTTCTAGTGGACGCAAAGTCATCCACGCTATTTCACATGTCACTAGTTGATCTCCAGGACGGCGAAATTGCATAAGTCAATTTTCTTGAGGCTGCCTTCAATCTGTATGAGCTAAACCAACTACCAACCACACCAGCACTTCGCCATCATTCGCTGATTTGAGATCCACTAATCTACACTGAAGTATTCTTTTCCCACCAGTCACAAGTTATAGCCAAAAGGTTCGAAGACTTTAAGATGCAGCTGGAGATGGATCCCACGTTTACGAAGAATTGCGCAATTAACCTAGATGTTTTGTTGACGGGCTGTGACAAATTATACCTGGGAAAAGTGATTTATGACTGTCAGGTGTTCTCATGTCGTGACACCGGGGTTTGCGTACCTCGTTTCCAACCACCACGTACCCTAGAAACAAAGAACAAAGCCTCACTCGACTACTAGCGTCTGTGGCTACTCCAGTGTGCCCCAAACGCTGCAAACGTGGGTCTTTTCGCCATCAAATCGAGCCACGTTCCACGTCGAAACGCCAGCGCCTCCACACATCTCAATAATGGCGGCACTTTGTAGTTTGTGTTAAGGCTTAAATGGGTGTGACCAGCATACATTGGTGGTGCACCGTCACATGGGTGTGTAGCATTTCGTAAATATTGATCAAACGTTCAAGGTCCCGGTTAGTTAAATTGTTCAGCTTTCATGTGGTAAGTACTTGTATCGGTCTTGCGCACTTGCGTTATTGTCTGCATGAAGGGGTGACGCAATTCGTTGGATTAGCACGTGAAATCCTGCATGGTAGGTACCAAAAATTATTTTTGAACTAGCAGTGGGGTGTGGGAATAAGGATACTTTTGACGATGTTTGCAAACGATTGAGATGGCAATTCAAAAAACGCCAAGTTCTTCTCTTTGGTTGGTGAAATTACCTCACCAAAGCGCGGACAAACAGCGGTCGTGACAGTACCCTTCATGAGTAATCCCAAGAATTGTCCAATCAAGACCAGCCTCTAGGGGACACCTCAAGGTCACAACAATGTCTATGTTAGCTAAATAGTCAACAGTGAAGCGAGACAAGAGAACACACAAACTGATATTTGCTGTAGATACTATATCTGCCTTTGCTTTGAGAGAACTTCTGACCTGTAAACCTCACAGTTTTGGGCCGACTACCCTATCTCAATCGAGGTACCATGAAAAATTACATACTCTGAGAACTCATGAACCATTTAAAAGGTATTTAAATTAGAAAAAATCAATGAAGGACCTCCAATCTACCTTTTTCCGCACTTCCCACACTTGTACCAATGATTTTAACTGTTGGATTACAAGCCAAAGATATTGTATTCCTGACAAAAATTGTGAAAAACCTTAGATGAAAACCGACAAATCACAAAAAAATTGATGTAGTAAATTGGTAATCTGAGGAGATCAGAGTTATTGAGGCTGGATATTCGTTTAGCCATAATTTGTCCGAGGTAATGCCTTTGCCGAGATTACTTAGTTAAGTTCCTGAGCAATTATTGAAATGAGGACAAATAGCTGTGAAGAAAACCGGCGTGAGGTCAGAAGACTAAATTATGGGATCTTATTGGTGATTCTTGGTGTTTTATTCAGTTTTTACACTGAATTCTTCATGCTGTGGATTCAATGAGAGTTAAAAATCATCAAATTCGTCAAATCGCCAGTGATTGTAAAATGTTCCACTCGGTTTTTTCAATTAAAATAAATTTTTTGAGGAAACCCACTTGAAGGAAGTTCTGACGTAAGCACCGCGGAAAATATACTTAATTACAGTGTGGTGTGTCTTGACGCTAATTTAACTATATTTGTTTAGTTGTGACAAGTGCCAACAGAATCCAGAAGTCACAAAGTCGTAAGAGTGGCGAAAATGACGCGATGGGCTGTTGGAAAATCGTGTCAAGGACGACGAGGACCAATCAACTGTGAGCACACTGTTGGGAGACCACATGTATGCATTACCAGAGAATGTAGAAGGCATGCATTAGATCACAAAGCTTCAGCCGCCGAGTGCGTGCAACCGGTAATTTCATGTGATTGAAGCTACCTTGGAAGCAAATCGACTTCAGGTCGATCGCATGACGAAATTGAGGACATGATGCCAAGAAAGTGTTAATCACTCAAATGGCTTGCAAAAATGGCCACAGAACCAATAAATTTCAGCAGAAAATCTGAGGCGATTTCGCCAAAATACTATTTAAACTTGCGTTTTCGAGTATAAGACAATATTTCATCGTCCACCAGTTGTGTATCGATTTTTTTGCCGCACTGATTTGGTTACTAAATTTACCCAAGTCGCTTCAATCGATCGTTGGGCCTTATAGCACTTGAACAGAACTCACAACCGACGCAGTGCAATTAGCAAATACGAAAAACACCTAGACTTTTAATTTTAATTTTTTTGTTTACCTAAAGGTGCCCTGGGAAGCTTCTTAACTATTTCTACAAAAGTAATGGTCCCTTTTGTAACGTTAACCCTTGGGAAAGACCTAAGTGCATTTTAGTGATCACAGTGTGGGAAATAACTGCTTTGATTGGAGTTAATGAGTTTACGCAATCAGGCTTTCACATCGTGTTTGCAAGCTCTTTTACATTCCCTCTTTGCGTGTCAGTCTGAGTTTAGATTGATTTAAGAGTGATTTTTTGAAATCCAGCTGCGTATACTGGCGCTTTACCTAGATGCGTATGAAAACCTAGGTAGTCCTTTTCAGTTTAGGCATAAAAAATGATTTAGTGGAACCAACCCTGAACTTCACGATAGGGTAGACTTGAAATTCACCATTTTAGTTTGCCTCGAAATAGGTTTTGCGCCCCTGTGTGCTATTTTGAGTTACAGCCGTCAATTCCCTCTTTGTTTCCATGCCCTTAGCTGATGTTTGCCTTACCCTTCAAGGTTATGACAATCATTTCTTTGATTGGCAGCTCAAACTAGCTTATTTTTGGTCCACGTTGATGACCAATCCGTGATCGACATTTTGCCCTTGTTATGGTTGTATTGGATCTCGATTATGATAATATTGTTATGTAAGATTTCCAGATACGTGTGAATCGAGTTGAAGAGCAAAACGGCTTCCTCAACTCCCCAATTTTTCATGTTCTCCAGAACTTAATTTCCTTTTTAAAGAAACCAAATGTTTCGATACTTCTGTGCCACATTGTTGGATCCATGCTGCGTGATTGCGATGGAGATTTTACTGATGATGACGTAGGGGTCTCGACGTCTTAGTATGGGAGCGTGGAGTAGTTGGCACACGAGTCCAGTCACCTCACTCTCACTATCATTCAAGCTACTTTTCTAAAAGCACCATAGCAACTGACTGGAAAACGAAAAATCTTGCGTCAAGATACGAAATATCACTGATTGCTGACGAAACTTAACTTAACATCTCTTAACAATATGTGTGCCTAAAATGTACAAATGTAACGAGTGTTACAGTCACCAAATGGAATTAAAAGGAGATCGATGAACCAAATCGTTAAATCAAGAGTCGGAATAAAGCGTTCTCAGCTTTAAAAGTGGGGAAATCGGGACAATGCCGTAATGGCTGTGTTATTTGCCTTTTGATCGTAGAGTACTCCGGTCTTTGCAAAAAATTTGAGAAAGACGCCATTAAGTAAGTGAAGACAATTTCACTCGGCAGTCTAGACTACCAACGACGCACTAATTAAATCATGTTTCTATTTACTGCGGAACAATTTATGTGGTAGCTGTAAACGCGTGTGTGTGTGCGTACCTGCACCAGCCAACATGGCGATTTAAAGACTGAAGACGTTCTCTTGATTTACGTCCAGATTCAGACAAGGATACATTTGTTTAATTATCGTGTGACCGTCTACGTGTGTGTGTGCACGTCTGCGTCAATTGCCGGATACCTCGGACACGTGGAACAGAATTTTGTGTGGCTCCGATACGCCCTGATTTAAGCGTCATTCTCAATATGCGGAGACAATGCTCTGTACCAAGTACTTCACTCACATTTGGAAGGAGGTAGCTGTGATCGCAGCTAATTAGACCGGAAGTTAATTGACTGCCTCGATTCCTTGTAGTTCGTTTGTTTAACTCCAGCACCGTCAGCACTGAAGCTTCTACCACAAGAGTCGAAAATTTTCGAGGTTGCGAAGCTGAAAAAAATAACAATGAAATTTGAATTAAAGATGTGTGGGCATCGAGAAAGTGGATATGGCCCTTGGTTTGCTATTACGAGTGTTCTTCGCTCACTGAAATGGCAAATTTTCATTGCCTGTTCACTCGCTTGCTAAGTGGAGTTTGGACGCTTATAATTAAGCCCTTTTTTCAGTATGTTGCGGTTCCACCTAGTGATTTGTCTATTTCAACCTCCACTCCGTTCTGCCTTCCTACAAGCAATGCTGCTGAACCTCTCAATTCCCAAGTGGATGATCCATTTAACACCGAAACCACGATGACCTATGTTTATTTACAAACAGGTCTGCAACACATTTCAGGACAGTTATCAATTTGGTTTAAAGGTGTTAATGTGTTTAGCTATTAACGTTGCACCCTTGTGGAGACGCACATGCATCGTCAGAGGTAACGCCTAGACTGGACTCAAGGGTATACATCGATGCGCTAAATGAAGACTTTGAAACCTGCTGAGGTCAATTTTTACAGGAGATGAAAACACCTTTTCAACTGAAACAGAAATCTCTCCGGTGTAAGTTAAAACCCCGCACACCAACTTTTGGATTGATGTTTGAATTCCAGGGAATTCCCCATTGCCTTTCCATTTATACACTTCAACGACATTGCCCTCTCTGATAGCCAATCACATCGTTTCGGCAACCAAGAATGTTGGTGGATTTTCCGTACTTTGATTCCTTTTTATTCTTTAGACTGTCAGTAACGCTCTTTGCAATCGTGTATGTCAATGACGCACATTACCGCACAAAATGAAGTGATTTCGTTGCCGAATAAACGGCTTCGGTGGACACCGGTAAACAATCGAATCTAAAATTGTCTACTGCCGACAGCTACCACATCGTAGGATCTCGCGTACTGACTGTTGGTCAGTAGCTCAGAGTTGCTGCTTAAATCCACTCGAATTAAAAAAACAGATTTCAAATAAAAACCCAATAAGGATGCGAATGTAGCAATATGCCTCTGCGTTGTCGATCCAGCTGCATTAAAATCATGGAATCCAACTGCAACTCAACTAGGTAGACAAGCTAAAAGAACATGCCTTGTAGTTAGTACGTCCTAGTCATTGCAGAAATATCAACCAATCAAATTCGTCGATCACAAACTCGTAGCCAATGAAATTAACACTCGTGACAATCGATCGCCTCCACGATGGATGGGTGCGCCAATCGATAGGCAACACAAGACAAACTTGCCTGGATTAACGACGATAACTTGTGAAGTGTTTGTCGTCTATACACTTTCCAAAAATTATGATTTCTCGCGTTTCAATGCCAAAAAAACCCGTGAGATGTGTAAGAAGTGCACACTGGTTTACACGCTTTGAATTGTTGCATCAGGAAAGCTGTATTCTTGCAAAGAAACTGCTTCATTGACATGAAAAGATGATGAATCGGCAGAACAGTCCTTGGAGAATGTTTCTGATGCCAAGAAGTTTTTTTTTTTCACCAAGAAGGAGAATGACACCAGCTTTGGACCTTTTGAGAGGACAGTAGAAAACAGTTATGTGCAAGATTATATCTAGAAGTAATTACTTCATAGGGATTCAGCACATCAGGCGTGATGGTTCCTAGAAAATCCCACCATACGGGCGATATCCGACTTTTTAAGAGAATTGATCAACTTTGAGTGGCATTTGCGTAGCTAAATAGTTGATTCTAACACTGTAGACCACGAGCTTTCCAACTTTGTCGCTACAGAGTAAACTGATTAAATTGGATAGGCTTCACTTTTAGGCCTGTCGAAATGAAAGCATCAACACAAAATGTTTTCATCAAAAAGGTTGAAAAAAGCGTTCTTGTGTGTAAAAACTTAATTTTTATAGGTCGGCACCAAAAAAAGTACACAAAACTGATGGCGTGTTAGTGACGCTGCAGTCCTCTGTCGAAAATCTCTGAGCGTTGATTACAGAAAATGAGCTCGTTTTGATGGCTTGGTTTTGCTTTATTTACTGTCTTTTTTAAATATTCTCAAAGTGCCAGGAAAATGTCAATAAATTTACTAATGCAAATGATTTGGGTAAATAAATTGCATGAAAGAGTACAAAGTTTTAGTTTCAGATAGTGATTCCTATTGTATATTTGGGAGTGCATTTCTACTGGCTAAAAGTGAGGTGGATTTAAACACGTGCGAATGAGCCAATGAACGGCCAAGGAGTGAGCGGGATGCATGAACGAAAAATCTGATTGGAGGAAATAAATGATGCGATATTTAAAGTTAAGGCGAATTGCGTGGTACTATCACGTCAGTGTACGCAAATTTATCTCTTCATGGTAATGCCCCTGTTTACGACATTCGGTCAGGCATTACTGATTGTCAGCCTCAAATGTGCCTACATTCAAATCCCCAAATTTACTAACACAAACCTTTTTACTTGAATGATTGTTTCAAATTTTCCCAATCTGAATAAGTCGTTCTTTCAACAACCCCACTTTGTACAAGACTGGTTTCCGGAGAAATTCGCATACTCAAAGTCTAGCATTGCCATACCCTTCACCACGCGAATGCTGACTTACTTCGACCATCTGGACAATCTTTTTGGTTGCAAAAGTACCTACAAATTCAAGCGATATTCAGACTGCCTAATTTAGTCATTAAATATCCGTTTAATTTGCAAAATGTGAGTTGATTTGCTTTAACCTTGTCTACAAAATTCCAACTAAGGACCGTCTTCTTCAGGAAGCTGATCTCGTCATGCATAGTTACAAGGTTAAGACTATTTTTTTGCGTTCGGACACTACAGAGCATTACTTATTCTATCTTCCCTGGTAGAATTCTATTTAAACAGGACCCCATCCGTCGCTGCCTTAGTTACCTGAATTCACTCGTTTGTGTATCCTTTTTTTCTCGAGTCAATGACAACTCAATTGCTCTCCTACAAATAGACTTGTGTCAAGCGTAGACATATCAATAATGACCTTCCAATAATTGGTTTTATTTTGATGAAAAAAGAGATCAAAGCTAGCACATTTACCAACTTCAAAAGTCTGTCTCCTTCCTCTCACACAAAAGCATTAAACTGCGGTTGCTGGGGTTTCCGTAGTGTTCAATTCTTTAGACGCTTCTGTTGTTGATCCGGCGTCGACTGCTCCGGGCTTTGAAGTTCCCATCTGCTCCGATGTATCTGTGGATACATTTCTGCCCGACGACGTTTCTTCGGAGGCATTTGGCGAAGTTGTGGTGTCTTCTATCCCTGTCGAATTGGTTCCATCCAAAGATTCCGTTGAATCGTGCGGTTCTGTCGAAGTAGTCGATGACATTGTTGCGTCTGCCGACGTACTCGTGCCTTCTGACTCTGTCAAAGTTGCTGAGGACTCATTCCTGCCTAAATCTCCAGCTACATCTTCATTCGCCACCGAAGTGACAGAGGACGTGCCACTGCCAACAGATTCAGTTGAATCGTGAGGTTCTGTTGAAGTAGCCAATGGTATTGATGTGTCTGCTGACGCACTAGTGCCTTCTGTCTCTGCCGAGGTTGCTGAAGACTCGTTTTCGCCAAAAGTTTCCGTAGAAATGGTTGCATTTGTGTATGCAGTCCATGTCGATGCATCTGTGGGTTCTTCTCTATTCAGGGTTGAAGTTCTGCTTTCCGTCGTGGAAGTGGTTGTGTCGGCAGTTGCAGGTGTAGATTCCACTTCTGTTGGACTCGATGAGGACGTTGTTGTGACTTCTGCTTCTGTTGAAGGCGTAGTGTCTGTTGAAGCGGCTTCTGCTGTGATGTCGGGCTCAGTAGACTCCATGTGAGTCTCCATGGAAGGTTCTGTGAAGGGGTTCGTTGTTGTGTCCACGGACGCGTGCTCCTCCAGCGGGAAATCGTCACCTCCCTGACCTTCTTCGATTTGATTAAAGAGGTGCGAGATTTCGCCGTCATTCACAACCACCCAACCGTCTTCGTCATCACCGTCTCCACCTGCCTCCTCGTCGTATTCCTTCAAAAGCCCGTCATTTTCATCCACCATCAAATTGGTTCCGCCGAGTGGAGTGCCGTAGTCGTCGTCCGTAAAGAATGCAAACGCAGTGGAAACGAGACACAGGCAGATAATTGCGGCGTTTATAAACTTCATGGTTCCTGTTCTTCCACCTCATTGGAATTGGGCGGTTTTATAAGCGGCTGACGTCATAAATCACACTAACTCACCCCAGGCAACTAAATCTGCGGGTCTGCTGGGTGGTGCTTTTAGCTGAACACGCTTAATTCCCTTGGTCAAAAAATGCATATTTTACACTTTGGAGGAAAAAGTGTGCTCACCCCCAAACCAAAAACTGGTCCTTAAATTTAGATGGATACGATTAATCGCATTTCCGTCCACACCATTGCCAAGGACAAAATAACTCCACTTGACAGCAAATCGTTCTTCGTTAAGTTGAACGAACAGAAGAGCGGTTTGATAGCGATTGCATAGCGAGCGTTTACCAGAGCGGAAAGAGTCAAGAGCAATTTGTCAAACGATTAACTAGAGCCAATTGTAATCAAACAAATCAAGTATACTATACAGGGAAAGCCTCATCTACTGTCGAATGTGATAATTGTGCTAATAGCGGGGGTATAGAGCAGGTAGGGAAAGCAGCAAGTAGAAGCTTGATTAGGCCTGAGGAGCACTGCCAAATCCCTTGTTTTCGTCACTCAAAGACGAGTTATGAAGTTGGAGGGGCGAAGTGCTGCAGTGGTGAGAAGACGATGGTGATGGTGAAGACTGAGCTAGGTTGAAGGCAGAGAACTCGGTTGTGGGGGAACGGTGGTTGGAGTGGCAACTCAACGATCCCTCCTCAGACTCCTTCTCGCGTTCAGGAATGAAGATGCCCTCGTCGCTGGACTCTGGCGTCTGGCGTTGCATCTCGCCTTGTGATTGGCACAGACTCGAGGCGATCTGGATTCCGGGATCTGATTGGTTCAGAAGGGAGCCTTGTGGTGAGGGCGACCTGGCTATGAACGGGGAGAGAATTGGCGGATTAAGAACAGCGCTCGGCATTTGGCTTCTCTGGAACACGGTTTCACCTTGTAAAGGACGAAAAGTTGGGCAGAGTTAAGAAGAGATGCTGTGACCTCCGTCAACGCCTCTCAGACGTATCAGTAGACCCCCCGGACTATCAAACTGGCACGCCTTACTCAAAATTTCACCGAGTACCTCCAAATGAAGATGCGTATCTATTCAACCCATTCACCAATACCACTGCGACATGCTACGCACTCAGTTATTCTACGATGACAAATGTCACTTACCGCTCCCATCGTCAACAATCGCAGCGTTCTCCGGCAGTCTTTTGCCGGGGTGAGTCACGTGTAGTCGTGGATTTGGGTTCGCTGAGTGTCGATTTCGGCTGCGTCTTGAACTGAACCACATGTTGCATCCCCTGATGGTGCATTTGTGCATCTCTCGTAGGTGCACAGCGCTGAAGTGTATCTTCAGAGCGCCTAAAACGAATAAAACGCACAGTTGTAATTGATGCTGTACTTAAATGAAAAAAGTAGTTTGTCATATTCATCACGAGTGCCTACCCTTGTCGCAAAACGACTTCTTGCACGTTGTGCAGAGCACGCGTTTTTTGTTGCGTCCAGTCAAATTTAAGGCGAGTGGATCACGCTGAACTGTAGCGGTACCTTGTCTACCCTCCTGCTTGCAGTCACTGAAGGCTGAGCTGCTGCCGCCGCTATGATGCGGTCGCTTGTACTCAGACGACATCTTCTTGGTCGATGTTGCGCGAGGCGATCTTTGGTAGGCTGGGGTTTTACCAGGGCCAGATAAGTCTGTTGTAAAGTCCATTGGCGTCCTTGGCTCCATTTTTTGGTCGCTTGACGTCGCCTTGCTCTCTGGTATGTTGGTGAATGGAGTGCTCCAGATGTCGAAGAGGTCTACCATGCAAAAATCGACGTGTTAATTGCGTGCTTCGTAGGAGAACTCTACTAGCTTCCAGCACTTACCACCAAGACACTTTTTCCGGTCGTTGACGCTAGCCTTGAAGGCTCCAGCGGTGGCGTCAATCACTTCCATCGAAGCCGTGGAAGACGTTGGAATCGGTGGTGGTGGAAAGGGAAAACTGGGAATTGGTGGAATCGGGAGAGCCTCGCTGGAACTGGGTGTCGTGTTGTCGGCCTTGCACCACGGAGGCAGAAGAGGCGGCATGGGGAGAGAGCCAGGGAGCTTCGGAAAGGGCATCTTCGAGGTGAACGCGGCAGCAGCCATGGCCGCCACGAACCGAGCGCTCAAATCCGTTCCTAGATTGACGGTGGGGAACGCCGTCGGCAGTTCCGCCGAGTCCTTCTTCATCGCCTCCTGTTTTCCGGCAAGATTCGGCGGCAGCGGACCGAGGAGGTAGTCGGCTGGCGGCTGAGGCTGCGGGAGGTTTTCGCGCGGAAACTGCGACTTCTCAGCGTCGAGACTAGCGAGCATGTCGTGGGCTAGATGACGGGTTTCCAGGAAACGAAGGAACTGCTGAATGATGACGGTCTCCTCCTCAATCCGGCAGCACACCCACCGATCACGCAGCTGACCCCTGTGATCCTACAGCATCAAGATAATACACTCATTCATCCGTAGTTCCTCGAACACTAACCCACGTCCTTCAGGAAACTCACCGTGAGCATGTAGCCACGCGTGTAGTCCTGTAGTGTCCAACCAAACGAGAGCAGAAATTGCGTCAGGTCAACTTGCAGTCTACTTGTAGACCAAATTCGATCAAGCAGGATTTTTATCCTCGTCGGAATCGAGTGACAACCCAGCAAGGCCATGCCCATTGTCTCGAACATGACGATGATCAGATTCGGGTCAGATTTGATGCTGGTGCCGAAGAATGGGGGCAGGCTTTGAAACTTTGAGCAGGCTGCAGAAAAACAAAACGCGTCGAGAATAATTGGCATGAGTCACAGGCCAATTGAAACCGCACTACTGTCCACACCCCTGACATCCCATAGCATCGGGAATTTATCTGGCGCGTCGTGGTTCACTGCTGTCATGTAAATATCACAGGTGGTTTTCGTTGAGGCGAAAAGTTTGTGCGTGCGTGCGTGCGTGCGTGCGCGCGCACGCAACACATCACCACCAGACAACACGCCCGCCTCATTTTCACATACCCAATTCATGAAAATGTCAACAACAAATGACCGCGTAGGTTGCGGTTGGGCAGTCGACAACTTTACAGGCAAACGTCAAGTATCAGTAGAAAACAAATGTGCTAATTTAGGCACATCTGCGGAAATTAAAAGAAACCCGTGCAGTTACTAAGGGAAGGAAATTTGTGGTGTTGTTTACACAAAAAATCGATTCTACGGGTGCCTTGGTGGCCTTGTGGACTGTTTCTCCTATTGTCATTTCCAACATGCGCCGAAGTGCCCAAATTCCACGTCAGATCTGATTACCATGTTGCGTCTCCGTTGTTATAGCGTGCTTAACATCACCATGCCAACAGCATTGTTGATCGTGGATATTTTAACTCCGCGACCTCCTGCTCTAGGTCACATTTTGACGGAGTAACTACTAGATCACGACGAATGACCTTGCTCAGGTTGCGCTTTGAGAGGTTGAACTGAGCACTGGTATTATGGCATCGAAAGGATTGTGATCTAAACTGTCTGTGCGCAAGCGTGGTTTCACAAGCCGTTGCGCTCCATCAAGCAGTCCTAACTCCGTCAACACAGACCCCCCTTTAAGAGCCACTTACGTGACGATGAATTTTGCGGCTTGGATACAGGGAGGTGGCCGAAGTGGTCACCACAAGTGCCTCTGGTGCCTTCAAACGCGCTTTTATTGGGCGATGGCAATCTGCGTTGCTAACACCCTGGGTTGTGTGTGCGTGGCCACTAAAAGCCGTCCTCGTTTTATTGCAAACATATTAACATGCGTGTCGACGCTATCAACATGCACCATCGGTTCCCCAGGGGGACCACCCCAGAAGCAGCCTGTTTCACCACCCCCTAACCCCCATCCAGCCTCGGAGCGAGATTCCACGCTGATTTTGTAGTCCTAGGTTCATCATTGACACCTTCCCGTCATTGCTGGCTTCCTATTGGCTCAGGCTTAGTTATCTTCGACCAACCAGTGTGTGTGGAGCAAGATGGGAATTGTTAAAATATGGGAATGCAGACAGATTTGATTTGGCAAGGTCAACTCACCATGGAAGACCCAGGAGTGCGAGCAAGACGAGCACTGGCGAACAGCGTTGATGGTGGGCAGGAAGGCCTTGCACTCACAGCCTGAGCTGGCGCATCGAGCGGATTGCGGCGTAGTGAAATTCCTCATTCCGGGCTGCAAAATTAACCAACACCTCTTCAACTTGTGGTGCAACCAACCAATCGTGAACTTCCTCCCTCCACCCCCCCCCTCCATCTCTCCTTCCAACCACACCTTATCTGTTATCTCCACTGAGCGGGCATGTTGACGAGTCGGCACTGATCACGACACCCTCCCCCTGCACCACTTCCAGACCCGTAATTTTATGGCACTTTGGGCTTCTAATGGCCTTAGGGACGCCTCTTTAGCTGTGCAACGAAATCGACTTTATTTGGTGATCGGGACAGCCGATAATCCGGTTACTACGACAGTGCACGCGTCAGGAGGTACTTGAAATGACCCAGAGCTCAGCCATACACACCGATTACTGGCTTCAGAGAGCGAAAGGCACCTTTGAACTAGGAAATAGCCCAGCCACCAGTGTCGTTTGTTATGGGTAATTGGGTAGTGCGGCCGTCGACAGTTTTTTTAAGTGGAGGTTGCAAATAGAAATAACACTTCAATTGGTCAACCAAAAGAAGGCTGCAGCAAGCCAGTGCGCGAAAGCGCCTAACGGGTGAACATTTGTCAACATTTGCAGGGTGGTTCGGTGGGCACACACTGGTGTGTTCTTCGGCAGCAGCAGCAGCAGGAGCAACAGAGGCGGCTCTGTTGACAGCCTTCGGTACAAACGTTGTACATGAAACAAAAGTGCCGTGGCCCGCGTAAAACCACATTGCCTCTCTCTTTCCTGTGGGCAGAGGGCTTTTTATCGGTTAATGGACTGTGACAACTGCTGCCTCTCTGCTGCACACACACACACACGCAAGCCAGCAAGCGCGCACACACTCTGCGTTGCTGTTCGCGCAAGGGTAATTTGTGTTTTGTGTGACATCTCAGTTGTTACCACAGGGACGAGCACAACTGTTGGACGCAGTGACATTGTCGATCCTTGGTGGGGTCTGGGAACACGGGGGGGGCCTTGTAGGACCACAGCGACACGACATGTGTGTTTTACACACACACACACACGAATGCGTGCTGCAAATGGTCACGCAGACCGGGCAAGGACAGTGTTCCCCGGGGTTGATTTGTAGTGGTGGGGATGGGGGCCGGCGGGGAAACTGCTATTTCGGGATTTGTGTCTAACATGAAGAATTGATGGTTTCACTTTTTGCCCGTATCACCCAATACATGATGTAGCGTTTTTGTGTTCGTGATGTGTGTGTGTGTGTGCACGCTTGTGTGGTGGTCTATCAAAGGCAGTTTCGATTGCTCTCCCGGTCACGAATGCACGAACGCACAAAACTATCACCCACAGCGCAACCAGGTCATCGCCAATTGTTCAACCTCCCCCTCCCCCGTCTCATTCTCTCTCGTCAATCAGCGCGGTTTTTGGCGCCACTCTACCAGAACAAGGAAGCGGTCGACTAATACGGCGTTGGCAGGGTGTGTCCGATAACCCAGGCTGGAATTCACCCTTTACGAGTAAATCAATCTTGAAAAAAAGCATTTCCGCCTCTCCACATTTACCTTCACACACACACACACTTGAAGTGGAATGACGGTAGTCAGAAGCGGCTGGACTTTGTGGTCGATCGATAATCGGGTCTACTGGAGTGTGCCCGACTGTAAAACTAGACGTAGGTACTTTACTGAAGACTGTCTACTTCGATATTTTGTGGTTTCTTCCACAAAATTGGAAAATCCGCCTGCGTCGGGGTCGCGTGGACAGGAAGGGGGAGAAGGAAGGTGAAAAAATGCCACCAATCAAGCATTCGCCAGGCCGCCGCCACCACCACCACCACCCCAGTCGAAGGGCCGAGCACAATTTGGTGGACTATTTCACTCCCCCCATCCCTAAGTTGGGAAGAACCGCTGTCACCACCTCTCCGGGGAGAATGCGGAGACAGACAGAGGCAACTGACCAGTAAACCTCAAGCAGGCTAGAGTTTTGCGTGTCCCCGCGCCGCAGTGTGCTAATCGTCGTGTGCGTCGTTGCCGCAGCCACCTCCACGCGGCGGTCGTTCCCGGCTGAAATGTGATGGCACGCCTGTTCGCCAACATCACAGTGTGTGTGTGTGTGTGTGCGTGTGTGTTTAGAACCACAATGTCATCTAGATGGCGGGTAATTTGCTGCTGCTGCTGCTCCTCTTGGGGGTGAGTGGTGGTTGGCCGTGGCTTCGGCTAAACTGATGCGCTCTGATGACAAATGACTGCGGTAGAAAGAACGCCCGATTTTCCTGCCATGCACTCCGCCCTTGTGGACAAAAAACCGGTGAACACAAGTTGCGTGTGTGTGTGTGTGTGGCGCGGAGGCGTCTCTTCGTCACTTTGCAAGGCCCAAATTGTCACCAAGCTCCCAACGACCACCCCAAAAAAACGTGTTCTGTGTTGTTCTTTCCATTTCACTAGCCAAAATCGACACCAGCGGCTGCTGTTACGCAAGTTATTTGAATTCCACGCGACAGGTCGAGAATGGCACGTGAAATCCGGCATGAGGAGGACTTGGGAACGTCTCACCGTGCCTTCGAGATCAGGAATACATACATAACAGACGTGTCTAGACTTATGTACACGCCAGCCGGCATCATCGTTTGAAAAATTTTCCCTAACTGAGTGGATTAACGGTAGAAAAATTGGAAGCAAACAACCGTCGAATGGAAACTGACACCTATAGGGTTGACAAATTGAGGGATGTAGAAGTTGTTTGTCGTTTTAATCGACTTCATTGATTCCGGGTTTCGAAGTGGTGGCAGTCGTCCACTCTCAAGGTCACGTTGATCGCACTTAGGTAATGAGGAGCGAAATCGCAGAAAATCTGGGCTAATTGACAGCATCATCGAGGCAGCCTCAATTTCGTGTCACCTCGCGGATCGTGACTCACGAGCGTCCAAAACAGGGGCCAATTAAACTCGCGGGCAGGAGTGGGTTGGTGGAGAGGGGTCAGGGGGACAGGTGTGACACCCCAAACCCACACAGTCTTCCTTCCAAAACGCAGGTGCACTTTACCGTCAACGATGGTGCCACTAATGAATTTCGTTTAATGTCCAGCGAATGGAATGTGCCTCCGTGGGTAGAATCAGGTATTCGTGTGGTGGACAGTCATTAAGTGACCTACTGATGCAATTCACGTGTTCTGGACACATCGACACACGTGGCCACCGATATAACAAAAACCACCAAACCCAGTAGTTGGGGTACCCACGTACTCCGAACAAACCAGACGCCGCTGAATCTATTGTGAACGAAGACGTCAACCATGGTAACTGCGGCGACGAGACAGTAGCACCGTCTGTGGCTTAGGGGGCGAAAACGAATGGGACTTAACTGATTCATAAAACACCCGTGACTGTTGCCCCGGCGTGTGTGTGTGCGTGTTTGTGCGCAGGATCGTCAAAGGCCAGATCACCATAGCAACCAGAGACACAAGTGTGCTTGCATTTGTGTCCGATCGGCTGAATGTGTGCTGGAAAGGGGGGGATGAGGATGTGATGGCATCTACCCGTCCACGACGCTTGGTGCTAAACGAAGGGGGCATTTTAGAGTGACTTAAAGCACGCCGTTGAACGTGAAGTCTTTCCACGGTTGGAATTTAGTCGCACATATCGACAGACGCGCCTCTTGCTTCCCCGGTTGCGAGAATTCGACTGCGTGGCGCAGCAGGAATTGAGGAGGTCGAGGTACAGACCGTTAATTAAAACAACGCTTTCATTCCACGATGAATATCGCCATCAGCGCGGTGCACCTGTGGTCAACCGCCTGGAGAATCCTTTATATTAGCCCCCCCCCACCCCACCAAATCATCACTTTGGCCAATCCCGACCCACCCCCAATTCCGTCCCGTTTATCTACCGCGGCAGCAGTGGTCAGAAAAGGTCAGGCAGGTCTTTTGCCACGGGCGCGTGGGCCTCCAGGACTTGAATGTCATGACATTTTGGGCCAAACCGCAGATAGCGTGGCGTGCAGTGCAGGCACCTGCACTGCACGTGTCTTTTTTCTGTCTACGCTCGAGCTGGTGCTTGGGGGAGAGGTGGTGTGATTAAGTGTGGCGGCGGTGGTGGTGGTGCTGGTGGCGGTGATGGCATGACTGTCGCAGTGACCTTTCCCAATTGCGCGAAAACCACGCACCGCGATTCACCACACACGCACACACACCCATCGAGTGTCAGGCTGCCTGCGCGGTGATGATCGGATTTATGTCGAGAAGTGGATGGGATGGGGGGTGGTGGGGAGATCCCCTCCCCCCTCCCAACCATCCTGTGCGTGTGTGCGGGCGCCCACGTGCGCACATGTAGGCATGTGTGTGTGTGTGTGTGGATTACAGCTAATGTCATCAGAGCCTGATGGGGTGTGGTGTGGTGCTGTCAACATGTGGCCGGTGAAGAGCGGTCATCAGCACAGCCAAAAAAATGTGAAAATATCCCGTACTCTCCTCTACCCATCTACAAAACCGCGCGCGCACGCGCGCATAACTGCAGAGATTAGCAGGCGCTCTCGAGCGTGTTTATTGGCTTTCGTTCTACGCAGATGGACACAATAATTTTTGACAGAAAAAGGCACAACACACAGGTTGACGAGATCACCTATCGATTGTTTACTGCAACCAAATTCAAAAGTGCAGCATTTAAAATTCACCGCGCGATCGTTGAGCGCTCACGTGAATTGCGATCACTCCGCTTCAGATGTGATCGGGTGTAAGACGCGTCTTGGTTTCTAGAACACACACATCTGCGGCCATGACGACAACGTTGGGTAGTTTTGGGGTATTTTCTCGAGTGAAAAGCGACCCAAACTAGTGCTGATGCAGACGAGATTTCTCAGCCCCTGAAGGATGACAACTAGAAGTATAGCGTTTGCACTGAACAGATTCCCAGTCACGTTGGATACGTAACCCCGCCTTGCATTAAAACTTTTTCTTGGTTTCTGTTGTGTCGTTGTGTAGAAAAACCTGGGGCCCATGGATCTAATGTTGAACGTCAACGACTATGAGAACCGAAGCATCTGCTTTTCGCCGACTACATAAGACATCCACAGTCGCTAGCACGGGCCTTTGCAAGGGCGTTTAACTTGCACTAATGGCTTAGTTGTGGCCTCCGTTTGACTAATGATGACGGGTTTGAACGACGCCCGTCGTTTTTTTTCACTACTTGTAGTCGCAAAGTATTCGCCTAGCCGTTTGTCCAACCCATCGGGGGCAACACTTGGCGTCTCTAGAAAACCTTCTGTGTGTAAACACTCCCACCTCACTTCCAGTCCGTCTTCACTGAAGACATCACACAAACCCACGAAGAGGATGGATGACCTTCACATGGCGAGTCCTTGATTGTATCACCATTATCGGTTGGATGTGTGTGTGCGCGAGCGCGCGTGTGCGCAAGTGTTTATGACACGACAGCACAGCAACGCCTCTGAGGTCCAAGTGATGTACACCCACAAACTCCCCCTCTCCCTCCCTCCCTCCCGCGGTCTAATCCCACCGGACACGCGCACCTGTCCACCTGTTGACGCGGTCGTGTGTCTCTAAGCCGCTGCCATGGCCAGCGTGGCGGTATTGGTGCCTTCCACAGTCAGGTGATGACTTATCCAACATGGAAACCCACATTGTGGCCGTCGTCGTAGTACCTGATTAATAAATCGGGGCCTCTCAACCGCGTGAGGGACAAAACCGCATGACTAACCGCATAGACGCGAGGGCATTTCTGTGATTGATTAAACCCGGTGATGTGGGGGGAGGTGGTGGTGTGCGGTGTGTGTGTGGGGAAAGGTAAAGGCATGACTACAGCGACGACAGCAACCCAGCAACAGGCGATGAAAACTTCCCCAGGGAATTAAGGGTGTCTCCCCATACTGGGTTTAAGGGTGAAAGTGGCCCACGGCATCATCATCATCATCACCGCCGAAGCCCCTATTCAATCTCCAACCAATTCAAGTTGTATTCGAGACTCGCGTGCTAGTAATTGCAAGTCACAGCCGGTGCGACAGCAGCATCGACAAGTAGCAGTGGTCCTAGTTCACGAACAAGGCGAAGGAGACAGAGGAGGCGATTGCAGGCGGTGCTTTTTGCCATCAAATTTCACTCGGAAGACCAAAAAAACGCGTGGACGAGAGCGCGGAGAGACAAGATTGAGGAAAAACGCGCGCGTCTAACAGTTCTGGACAAAACTGCTGGACGTCACCGTAACAGTTGTTAGTATTGCATTATAAGCGGGGTCTCGGGAGAGAGGGAGGGGGGAGGCTTGTGCAGTGGACTTCATCGCCATCACCATCTCCTCCTCCTCCTCGCCTTCCTCCTCCGTCTTCAAACTATCGATTTTTTTCTGCTTTTATTTGCATGATGCATGGCAGTTGTTTATGGTGTGCAAACATTTGTCTCCGGATGACCGCTTTTTGGAATCAAGGAAAAAGAAACTTGTGTAAAATTTTCCTCCTCTTTCTCCTCCTCCCCCCCCACCTCCTCTCAAACAAGCAAGGATTTGTGTCCCAAGGACGAGGGAATTAATCTGGTCGCTTTCGTTTCAGTTGGTGGGAGGCAGACCCTGGGGAATGAACCATCATCTCCAAAATTGGAAGAAGCGAGTTCTCTCACCAAAATCAGCCAACGAGCACTCATGTATTATGTGAAGAAGCCGTTTGGAGAGACACTACAGGAAACTACCTAACGACCACTACCATCATTACCATCATCGATAATACCAAAGACGGCGGCATGAGTTCCAATTATTCGACGCATCGAATGGTTGTGCAGGAGGAATCTGAAGCTGATGTTGCATCCCCGACAAAGCACTGCGGACCTAGGACTACTTTTTCCACAGATGGCTATCGATAAGGCCGAATTTTAAGCCCAGGGTTACGACGTACCAGACTTGAATATGTTTGTGTGTGCTGGTACCCTCTGCGATCCCAACAACAATCAGTCGAACACCCCCAAAATTGGAAGCTTCCAATTCTTTCACCGAAATCAGACAACGAACACCCATGCGGTATGTGAAGGAGCTGTTTGGAGAGGCACTACAGGAAACTACGCCAAGTTGGATTTCCAACATACGACCACCACCATCATTACCATCATCAGTAATACCAAAGACACCAGAACGGGTGCAAATTGTTTGACGCCTCAAATGGTTGTGCAGGAGGAATCCGAAGCTGATGTTGCATCCCCGACAAAGCACTGCGGACCCAGGTGTACTGTGACCACGGATTGCTATCGATTAGGCCGAATTTCGAGCCAAGGCTCATCGACGCACCAGACTTGGACGTGTTTGCGTGCGTATGTGTGTGCTGGAACCCTCTGCAACCCCAACAGCCATCAGTCGAGCATCTCCAAAATTGGAAGCTTCCAGTTCTTTCACCGAAATCAGCCAACAAACACTCATGCGATATATGAAGGAGCCGCTTGGAGAGATACAACGGGAAACTACGCCGAGTTGGAGTTCTAACCTACGACCACCACCATCATTATCATCATCAGTATTACCAAAAACAGAGACATGAGTGAAAATTATTTGGCTTTTCAAATGGTTGTGGAGGAGATATATGGAACCACCGACCCCCTCGATTACTTAGACTGGACTTGAGGTGCACTGTGGCTCGACGTAGGCTTCTCGCCTCGATGTTCAGTACTCAGACTGGACCGAAGATTGAAATCTCCGGTGACCTTCAACATTCCTGCCGTTTGGAAAGACGCTACAGGAAACTACCTAACGACCACTACCATCCTTACCATCATCGATAATACCAAAGACGGCCGGATGAGTTCAAAGTATTCGGTGCATCGAATGGTTGTGCAGGAGGAATCTGAAGCTGATGTTGCATCCCCGACAAAGCCCTGCGGACCCAGGTGTACTTTTTCCACGGATGGCTATCGATTAGACCGAAATTCAAGCCAAGGCTCATCGACGCACCAAACTTGAACGTGTGTGTGTGTGTGCTGGAACCCTCTACGATCCCATTAGCCAACCCAGAAGTTGGTGGTGGTTTGATGCGGACCAAGTGAGTGAGAGACCCAAATGCGTCTATCTTATTTCGTTAGCAAATGCAAACAAAGAAAAGGCCATAACACTATGATGTGCTGTGTTATATCATGCTATATGAAAGTCCCAAACAAGAAACATGAGCCAGCAAGTTATTGAAAAAAGAAAGAAAGTACAACTTAGACTGAAAATGCCGAACCAGGACTCACCGAGCTCCAGGGTAGGTCCGTACTGGTGCTTCCGTTGCTACCAACTGAATCAGTTGTGATCTTGCCTTGTCGCATTGCCAGAGTATATCTAGGAGGCGTGTGCGGCAGTACACCAACTTCGGGGCAAGCAGCATCTCTGCGTCCAACGAGCGAGCTGGCCTGCCGGTGCACGCGCTGACGTGCGTGCTGGTGACAGCGCGCGCGCACGCTGATTCACGCACGCACACGAAGTGCGCAGACCACACGCAGCGCGTCGGACACGAATTCAGCCAATCAGGAGCGGGCTTGGGGCAGGTGACAAACTACCTGTGGTGCCAACGTATCTGTTTGAAAAAGGGGAGTGGGGGGAGGGAGGAAAAAATCGAAAACGGGAATGTTCGAGGAGCAAAAATCTTGGTGCTCGTGGAACCTTGGTCTGTGCAGAACCGCGGTACCGAAATTCGTTTTCACCGGATAAGAATTACTCCGTAAAAGTAGGCTATTTCAATTCGCCCAACCGAGTTATCGGGACCCAATAGTCACAGGAGCTAGCCATCTTTTCCAACTGAAGAGGAACTGGATCACAGGAGCACCCCGGAGGACGTCTCCAGTTGTCTTGATTCGTCGTTCCAACAAACCCCTTTGGAGTCAGCTGTTGGTTTGAGGCCATGGTTAGCCCCTTCCCCCCAAAACTCCTCGCTTCTTCCGCATCCCAGAGCCTCATTGCGATGTTCATTGGTCGCCGGCCCAAGCACCAAGGTCATCCATCATCCCTGGGCGTTCGCGTTCTCTTTGATGCCCGATAAGCGGAAAGTGATGACTGTTTTTACGGCAGCTTGCCACAATCTATTAATGACGGCAGAGTCCCTGGTCTACTGGTATCCTAGTTCGCGGATATTTATCATATTACCGCTGGAGTGTGTGCGTGTACGCGCGACCTTTTCCCCGCCTCGTGGCAACAGTGTCGCAGGATTTGCTGGAGCTGTCGGCGTTTTTGAAACAAACGCGTTGGAGGAACAGGTACAATTCGCTCCGATAGGTAAGTGCATTGTGTTATCTCAACTGTTATAAGACTAACTTGGGTTTCGCTGCAATTGCGCTTCATGGATTGATATTTCCTTACCTCTTAACCAGCCACTTACGTCTTTTGATTATCATGACACGTTTCTTTCACTTTTGTGCTTGACACAATGAATCCTCCCTTGAGGCATAATCCATATTTTGTGTGTTCCTTAATACGACGGTTTGAATTGGCGGCTACACGTGCGGTGGTTATCGTCGCGCTCAGATATTTGCATGTTCCACTTCGACTGGTGACTGCTTTGAGTGCCACGTTGAAGCTTTCCTGGTGTGTGAAGAATCGACATGATGGACCAGTCCACGGTTTCTGCGTGTTTGGACGGTTATCGTAGTCCATCTTAAGTACTTCTATCCCACCACGACACAATCATTCGTGGAAATACAGCAGTCCACCGTTTACCGAACAGGGATGTGACTAGTTTGCTGTCCAAAGTGATGACTCATCAAGTGGTGATCAAGCGCAGTTAATGCAAAATGGCTGAGTTTTCTTTATTCGAAGGCCGATAATCTGCCAATTGTACTAGGACTTGGCCAAGAGGTGTAGGCATATTGGCACACTTGATGCAGCAGTGGCGCAGATGCACTAGTTAACAGAACGGACTGTGGATGGTTGCTATCGACGAGTTGGCCATGCAGTACTAGATTGAGTGGAATCTCGGGCGGCACAATTCCACGAATAATCGCACTTCAGGGCATTCAAATTGTGGATCTACGCAGGATCAAAGCTACCAAAGCAACTGAAATCGCATGGTAATTGACAATCGATGAAGTTCTTAAACCCCATACCCCATTCTTTCATAGGGAACAGAAGAAAGCGATCGATTGAGTGAGTTGAGTTCGTGTGTAAAAGGGAAATTAGCCAATTCGATTCGTGGAACACCTTCGGCTGGCAAAATACTTGAAAATCAATGCCTTTAATGCCTTTAATTTGGAAACAAACGACTTGAAGGATGCAACATTTGTACTAGGAAACTCACATAATCTTCGAGAAATTGCTTTTTTTGCTAAACTAGCTCCATCGACCTAACCTGGACGTCACGGTGTTTCAACAGGAAAGGTTATTTTACCACTAAACCAATAAACGGTTGTCAACATAATCTTAAGAGTCCAGAGCTACTTTTTGATCTGGATCAAACTCCTTAAAAGGTGCTGTGTTGAACGTCCTCACAGTAGCATGTGCTGCGAAACTGTGATTCACGATTACTTGGTAAGCAGGTGTCATACATTTCATCTCCCTTCCCTTAAGGAACCACAGAGGTACTCGTGGTTCCCCACTCCCGGGCCAATCACGAAGCTGAGACGGAAGACGAAGAAGCAGAGATTGGTGGGTGTACAAGGAGCAGTGTCATCATCATCACCATCGTCACCCTACCCCCAACGTAGCACCGGGCCTAACCCAGTTCCCATTCACGCAGCTTCCCTCAACCCCTCACTGCCTACCTGGGCTAAGGTGAGTTTTCACATGGTAGTGATGCTGTCTTTCGCCTAAAATCACGATGTAACGAAAACCTGTGACCACGCACACACCCAGTGAAGAGTGAACAAACTTTGCACAGGCAATACCGTGGTGCATGCATTCGATGACCTAATTTCCAACCTTCCCTTGCTCCCCCACAAACTGTCAACTAAGGTGGCATTTCCACCGGGTTTGAGGTTAATGTAGAGGAAGAAAACGTCGATGCAAGATGGGTGCGATAGGGGGCCGGATCTTCAAACTTTAGCGGAATTCATGCACGACAGTGTTGTTGCCGAATTTGCTCAAGTTAGGCGCCCTTAAAATTGTAGCGTGCGGCAGTCACGTCTGACCGAGGTTAATCCACCGAGGTCGCGGTATTATTACTGAATTGGATTTTAGCGCCTAATCACGCTCAGATACCGTGCAATGCTGAGTACTTTGTCAGTAAAAGGAAGTAATCTCGCCACATGACGCCAAAAAATTTTCCACAAATTTATACATCAGAACGAAAAATCACTTTCCACAGCGACTTGTATTTCACTACAAAATCCCACGTGTTTCGAACCCCAATCAACGATTTACCTCCAGCGGGTCTTGTTCCATCACCTGAACGCCTACGCTTCCCACGGTTTCGGTGACATGTCGGACGGGAGAGAAATTGTGATGATAACATTGAAGACACGCACAACAATTGCAACACGAAATAAACACAGCCTGCAGCCATGCTGTCGAAAGAATCGGTTTCTTAGGACACATTCGCACTGGGGTGAATTCAGAGTCATTATAGCCACGTTCTTAGAAATCGTAGTTGCGTGGACAAGCGATTGAGGATATTCGTTGGTGAGAGAACGACCGTTAAGATGCTGAACAAGACGTTTGTTTTAATTAACTATCACGGACATCTTTGCAGTCATTCGGTATATCCGCATGCATTGTCTAGATGTCGTAATTTCGAAATAAAGTTTTTAATATTTACTACTCAATCCTACATTTGACATCGTTTGGCACTCAAGTAAATGCTCCATTTGTTTATTTTTAACAACTTTGTTGAATATTCCGGTGTAACAGAGAATTATTCCAAACCGAACTTGTCTACTTAGAGAGTCCACCTGTTCAATTAATCCTCAAATGCGATTGGCCTAGATTATTGGGTGACTGTGAGAGGTCGTACCCCGATTTACATAGAATTGTGTACTTTTGGTCGGGCTAAAGTTTCGTTTGCTATAATCACATTAACTTTCATTAATCCAAATGAGCAGGTGCCTTTCGGCATGTTGTATTTTTTGTGAGTTTAAAACAAAAGCGCGTGTTGAAACGGAATAAAATAAATGCAGGGCGTTTAGTTGCATTGTGAGTGAGATCAGTTGGGAAATTTTAACTGAAGAGATTGCTTAGGAGCTGGATGCAGAATAACCCAACTGGTTTTAGTGACTTGAGTCCACTTCTAAACGCTGTGTATCGAATCCTCGTGTTTCGACTTGACATAACAAACCTAACTGTGATTATCCCAGGTCGAAGACAAGACGAACCTTTCATGAAATAAATCCTAGCTGTATCTGGTGGGAAATTGCAGGGGATTAATCTTCTGCAGGCTTCTTTCACGTCGTCAAACAGTCACTACGGTGAGCAACTCATCCAATTGAACTGAGAGAGCCAAAAGGGGGTATCCTCCGTCTCCCAGATCTTCCCCAATCAGATATTGATCTGTTTCTTTATATGCAACTGCTGCATTTTTGATGTTAACTTGGAAAAGAAGACCAAATTTTCACTCTCTCGCAGCTTGAAACCCACTGTGAACGCCCGTGACAGGTGATTTATTTGGTATAAATGAACATTTTGCGGATAAAAAGCATTCCTGTGACCAGCGTTGATGTTGTGCACGTGCTACTGTCATCTAGCAATCACCCGCTGGACCAGAAATTATCCCACAATGCCATCAAAAATAGAGTTGACAGAATGTGCGAAATCTGCCTGTTATCGCCTCTCGATGTTGTTTCAAGGGTTTCATACGGGCCAGTGATTTATGCTGAAGGCGCGTTGGACAGTGGGCGCTAGACGCTGCTACTTGAACTTCTGTGGCAACGGTGGCGTGTGTCCGTGTGTGGAACTGGCAAGTCTAGACGTAGATGAACCCGAAAGCCTATATCGGACCCTGTTTTTCCAAGGCGAGAATGGGTGTACCATCTAAGATTTGTTTTAAAGGCTACACTGGGTTATCGATTAGGGTTTTCATTGTTCAGGATTAGCGCATCTCATTATTTGGTCATCGTACCTTTGCCGAAACAAGATCCTGATCACCTAATCCAGCCCACCGACCCACCAAAACATGTTTTGGTCGATGAGAAGTTCAGGGAAACGTTGTCGACCACTTCAAAATTTTTCGGTGTGCAACGAATCCCGATGTCAGGAGGTTTACCCTCCACACTAATGAAATTGCGAAACTGTTAAAAACGGCACCGAATTGTAGCCAAAAGATGATGGAAACCCCAAGAAATGCTTGTGTTCTGGAGGGGAATCATAAGGCAAAAGCACCAGTGATAAATAAGTCACTTGGCATTATTGATTATTGGTTTCGTTGATTGCTAGTGGAGAGATTTTAAAAAAAGACATTTTTTGTACACGGTGTATTTGTAATTGCATCGATTTTATTGGTTCAACTTTCATTGGCTGATCTGCAAAACGGGCCAAAATTTGCCTATTTTGAATTCGTTATCGCTTCCAATGGAAGCTACTAATATTGATTAATTAAAATGCATTTCGGAGGATGAGCAGCTTAAGGTCACCTCAGAACCTGAGACGGTTTTAACCTTCACATCAGTTAATCCGTTCTACCATCAGCGAGAATAATCACGAGATAAAGCAACGCCTGCAGGGTTTTTAAAGTGAAATCGAGAAAATGAAGGTTACCTTTACGTTCTGTTTCGGCTGTTTGAAAATTAGACATTCTTAAAATCTGGTTGTCCCTTGTGTCGACGAGGCAAGAAACGGAGCCAACGCAATTAGTAAATGGGCCCTTTCAATTATAAAAATGACTCAAACACGACATGAGGATTAATTATACATTGCATAAGATTTAAAAAAATAATCAAACAAAGGTTTTATCTGGGCTTCCTTGTAAATTTTTGGCCCAACCCGAATTTTTTAGCGCTTGTTTGCGAATGTTACAAACAGGCACGAGCGACCGGTAATCCAATCGATGTTTGGTTTCTATTGATTGAAACATCGAAGCATGGTTTTGGTGCCACTCAAAACCAATTTTCCTAAGAGATGATTGGATGGTTCTGTGATGTTCCCACATAGGTGACTTTCTCTCTCTACAAGTTCACATCTGTGCACTTCGTGTCGATTGAATTTCAGTAAAGTAAGTGTGTTACCACTCCTATAGAGTGGGACCAGAGAAATTTGGGCATTTTCCACCACTTAAAGTTTTTTCTTAAAGCTTGGGAGCCACATGGCTTGATTACGTTTATTGTCGACGACTAATTAAAAAAAGAGCAAGATTTGAGTGGGTTTGAGATGTTATACGTAAAACTCGATTCGTTGTGTTAAAATAGTCTCCCTTTCTCCATGTCCAACTATGGTTCTTAGCGAGTTGAAACCATTTTATTGATTTTCGTCAAAGTGTGCCTGTTTTTAGTGCACCAGAACGACGTTGCTCAAGGTCGAGTAAGGGAATCGCAGCACACGTTTATCACATTTTGTTAGTTACACTGTTAACTGGCTTGCATTGTTATTACGGAACCCAAATATAGACTTTCATGACTATTCCAAGACATTCTGAATACCCTCAGATTGACTGAACACCTTCAGTCACTTGAGAAATCCGCAGGTCTCTCTGGAATCTCTCGCACAGCTAATCGGATCGATTTGTGACCTTCAGTCGGCCACCATCGACTTTAGTGAACCAAACAGTAATAGGATCATCCATGGAACGGAATATCTTAGTTCCGACACGTGAGTTGTTTGGTCAAGCAACCAACGCCACAAACCTTGCATCACCGTACGTGGGCTTCAGGAGCAATTGTTTCTCAAGATGTGTTGGAACTGTTAGTTTTATGCTCACCATGCTGAAATCACCCCCTATCTAACGGTTGCAAACAAGGAATCAAAACGAACGAACCATGATTTGGCCGGAAGTGCTATTAAATCAACAAAATGATTCCAAACTACCTGCTCTTTGGTAACTCTGTAAACTCAAACAAGGCATGAAAAACAAAAAAACAGAACCCTAAGTAATCAAATGTTCTGTCCAACAATCACACGGCTATGCGTCTTCTCCACTAAAGTCTTCCACCCTTGGTTCCATGGTGAAAAATGCTTCTTCGTCCTCCGCAGCAGTGTCGTCCACGTCGTAAGGCGTCACTTCGTCTGAAATGTCGCTATCCACGGTGTCTAGTAGGGTGTCCTCATCGATGCTGGGGGCAGTCTGGGGGAAGAAGTCTTGAATTGGAATTTCCACCTCGTCAGCATCAGGTTTCACTGTGTCGGAAAGAGCCTCTGATTGGTTGGGGGTCTGGACGTTATCTTCCACCATTTCAGATTCTCCGCATGTAGCCATAACCACAAGGATTAGGCAGAAAGTGTACGCAGGGATCGCCATTCCAATTTTTGCGGAAGTGACGCCTGCTACGAGGTCATTTATACGGTTTATTTGGGCGTTGCAGGTTAATTTATTGCAACATTCGAATGACCAACATGCGGGTGGGCTCTATGTGGTAAATTTTGGAAAATTACAACCCTTGGGTCTTGAAACAGGCTAGACAAAGTGAAACTCGAACTACGGGGATTTGTTTTTTGTACTTAACGATTCAGTCCGACTATTAACTAATAAGGACTCTTAAGGTGAACCATCCAATCAGAATTCACCAACGCCATGGCAACGGGCTACCACACTATCCATTGAATCTCCTCCGAGAGACTTTGTTTTAATTTGTAAGAATCCTTAAAAAATTAAGAATTGAATGTGGTTTTGACGTGCGAAGTGGTCTAGTATGTTTACTTTAGGAAGCAAACTGACTCTTAAGAATTGGGCTCTTCCCAGTTGTGAAAAAAAATTCAAAAAACCCTTAAAGGCCAGTAATATTATCCGTCTTAAATTGAAAAGAAGCACTTTTCTGAGAATAGTTAATCAAAGTAGTGATACGTGCGCTCCCAGATATTAATTGCGTGAATATAGGTATTCTGTTTGAAAGGGAAAAGTGAGTCGATTTTGTGGTCAACCACAATCGAGGCTGTTCATTGGCCGACAAGGAGGATCGACCCATGACACTTCTGTGGAAAATCGATATTACGCTGAATAATGGATTGAGGCGACCAGTTTCTAGTGCACGTCTGTTTGGGGACCAAAGTGAAGATGCCTGATCACGAGGTTTAACGCCGTTTTTGGCGAAAACTACACCCGACCACATCATGCTAATTGTCAGACATGACAGTAGATTGCGGTGGTGGTGGTGGTGGTGGCCTAGGCATATTTTGCACCATGGGGTTGGGGGGGTGGGATGTGGAGTCACTTTAATTCGAAAGTTATTGAAAAACAAAAACACATATTTAATTTGTCCACATTTTCTCAAAACCGGAACTAAATGAACAGTTAAACACATCTATGCAGAGGCTGATTTCACCTACGGGAACGAAGCCACGTCACATCGTATCTTTACCAAAAAAACCAATCATATAGGTCAACTTCACGATTGTAAGGAATTCCTGAAAGGGGATTAGAGATCTTGTATATTGTATACAGCCTCATTTTGATTCGTTTAATCCCAATTCATGAAAACTGAAAGGACCACACATTTAGGTTTGACAAATGAAAATTTTCAGAATTATTTTTTCGTGAATATTGGGTTCTTCGATTCGTAAGCAGCATAATTTGAAAATGAAGGCAAACCTCTGCTCCAGAAAGAACTTTTTACGAAGAAACGGAGCTACCATGACAATCCATGGTAAATTTTGACACTTCGCAGTCACAATAATTTTCTTCGTGATGTCATTTTAGTGTGGACGAACACTTCCAGCAGTCCATAATGGTCTGAGGCAATGAAAGTTCCCTAAGCGAGAAGGCTAGATTTTGCTAAGGAGTTTGTGGATCGTCATCTATCATATCGCAGAAGCATTTACAATGCAGGCGTGGTGATAATGATATTACCTTAGCCGCGTTGTAGCATTCTGTAGGTCAAACTGCCAATTGGGAGTGGGGTAGTTTTGTCCAATTTGCAAAAAAAATGTTCAGATACGTAAAAATCAAAATCGTCTCAGACTGTCTCGGGACGACGCTAACCAGCAATCCAGTTACTTCCAAACCTATCAGATGGTTCCTAGGCATCTATCCCGTATTGATCACGACCCACACGACACCGAATTACATTCCTCTCCAATTTCGAGGTAATTCGTCATTTACTACACAGTCACGAATTAATTTTGAAAAAACAGACGTCGAGGTTGTGTAATGACTGCGTTGACAAAGCTAACTTTGACAAAATTAGAAACCCGTCTTTCTGAAGGGGCAAATGATTTACCGTGCATAGATACTGCCATTAATCAGTCAAATTGCGCAAGTGGTAAATAGGCCTACACCTGGACTGTCCCGTTTTGAGATCCCACCAAACAACCCGGATCTCGATGTGACCAGAAATTTTTCCTAGCCTTAAAGGACACAATTTGCGTGCACACAAAATTGCCATTTTTGCCGAATAACTTGACGCGGAAACAGGCGAAACGCACACTTTCTAGTTTACCGGGCGTATTTTGTTCAAATCAACTGTGCGTCTTCGATCAAGTTTGATTGGTTTTCAAAGGAGGGTTAACGCTGATGATTGGGTCGTGCGAGACGGAAATTGGTCTCGCACAATTTGCTTCGCCTAAAATGAAGATTTATTGCCTCGCATTTGTCTACAACTGCCTCTACGCCGTCAAAGACGCCTGAAATGGTGCCGTTGCTGCATCTAGCAGTCAACGTTAAGTGGACCAGTGACTACGAAAATCGATTTTGGTAAGTAAGGAAGCCAGTCGTGCCTCAGAGGGTTGTGATAAACGCCTTCTTCTTACAGTATTCGAGATGATAGATTGAACTTAAGGTTTAAACATCGCTAGTGACGTCAACTAATTTCGTTCATGTTGGATAAGTTATCATTGGTTTCGATTAGTTTTCAACCTCAGGAGTGGCGCTCGATGTTTGGAGGCAGCCAAGTGCTTCGTCAAATGTTATTTACAGACAGGATATTCAGGTTTCTGCATCGACTGCTTGTCGAAACGCTTCCAACTAATCCCTGACAAACTTCCAGTTCTACAGGTCTCAAAGACGAATGAAAATAGCATAAATTGTTCCCTGAAGGTAAGCAAAACTTTGACGCGACTACTTTGAAACCTTTGCATTATTGTGATGAAGCCAACTTCCATGCAATAACAAAGTGAACAAGTAGCATGTGCGCATTTCCAGTGAAAGAAAACGCATGTGCTTTAACCGAATATGAAGAAGCCTTACTAGTCGTGAACATACTCAGCGTGTCGCAAATAACTGCCTGTGGGGACCGTTTTTCGTCTTCCAGGAAAACGCGACCGACGACAAATATCTGGAGATGACTCACAGCTGGCTACTTGATGGAATTGGAGCGAAAGAACGTGTCCGGTTCCTAGTTCAACAATACGGGACTCGACAACACTGACAACTCACAATCCAAGCACATTCCAACGAATAACTTTAAGGAAGGTGAATTGGACGTGCTGTTCATCATGCTCACTTGACTAGGCAGATGTGATTTTTTTTTGAAGGCATGTGTAAAAGCACTGGCTTATGTGATTCTACTTCCTTCAAATGAAGAAGAAGAAGAACAACAGACAAGAGGAAAACCGAGGCTCTGAAGAATGTCACACAAGAACTCAACTACCGTCTTGGTGTGTGCTTTGGCATTAGGAACAACGACGGTACACATTTTAAACTTTTTACCTTACTCAATTACTTGGAACTCTGAAAAATATATCTTCGTGTGTTTTCTTTACTAGATATTCACTCTGAATGAGCATCGCTAGTGCTTTCCTTATTGGTCGTTTCCACGGGGTGAGAACGTTGAAGCATTTGAGAAACGGCTTGTCCAAACAGATTGGTGCCCGTGACTCATCCTTGCGTTTTATTGGTCCCCACGTTCAGCCAATCATTTAGACGTACATGTACTCTATAAATACCCCATGTCTAGCGAGTGAAACACGGCTGGTGTCTTCTGCGTCTGAGCTATCCTCTCAAAACTGGCTCTGAAAATGTGACTGTGACGCGAAGAAAGCTCTGGCGAAGATAACCACACTAGTTTACTAGCGATCAGATTCCTTTCAGTCCCTCTTAACCGATGCGTACGTTCAGGCAGTTGTCGCAGTCGAGCTATAAACCGTCGATGGTGTGGTGCAGACGGTATCATATTTTTCGGCCGCGTCCAGTGATACCCAAAAGCGTTACAGCACCTTCTGCTGGGAGCTTCTAGCAATCTACCTGGCTGTCAAGCATTTCAGAAGTCTCCTCGAAGGCCGGCAATCTACGATCGACACCGGCCACAAACCGCCAACATTTTCCACTGCTAAGGTTCCGATAGATTATGTCCATTTTTTAACCGACATTTGTTGCATCAAGGGTGCGGACAATGCTATTGCCAATGAATTCTCACGTATGCACATCGATGTTCTAGAATACTGTCGTCGCTCATCAATCCGATGGTTGAATTCCTCGGCCTATATCCACACGCACCGTTACCTGCGACATTTCAACAATTGTGCAACGTTCCATCATTCCTAAGCCGATACGCCACTAGGTCATTCAAGATCGGTCTCGTCTTGGCCAACGAACAACATGAAGACTGCTGTGAGATGCAACGTGTGGTAGGCTACACGTCGATGTTGGTTAAACCTTTACGCACTCGAGAAGTTTCCAGTGCTTTTTAACGTGGGTTGACCATTTCACTCGATGGCAAGAAGCATTTCTACGAAAACCTTCCTGAACAAGTGGGCCGCCTTATTTGTGGTCCCCTCCACCATCAACCTTGTTCCAAAATCTCACACGACTTCTGGGGACGAACCGAATTCGAACGAACGCCTACCACCGTCAATCAAGTCGCATGGTAGAACGTCTTCACTGACAATCCCTTTAACAGCTCACAGTAACTCGTCGCGTTGGACGGACGTGTTACCTCTTGTGCTACTTGGCCTTAGATCAACCGTAGGTTAAAAATTTTGTTGTCCCTCAACGGAAATGGTCTTCAGGACAATGTTGAGACCGTGTAGGCAATTACTCTCCTCAACATCCCAACCGTCATGGTCGAATCCATGCAACTACATCGGTTATTTATGGAGGACAATGAGCAAGCTGAGATCTAATCAACAGTGTTCACCTTTCACGATTTCCTACACCTTTCGGAGTACTCAGACGAAGGAGAAGACGTCTCAAGCCAACATTCCTCGATACGTCAAACAACTGACCCAATGGCAGACAACGCCCACCCAAGCAGACAGTCACTGCTACTCGCTACGGTAGACGCGTACATCGAACAAAACGGTACTACTCTTGAACAGAAACAGCCGATGGTTTCAGCCGTCCGGACCGGCCTTTGAGTTTGTGGCCGTCGATTTTTTCACGGAAAACAAACCTCTTTACCAAGCGTGAGTGGACACGAAATTAATTCGTTGATTTTGGACGAACTTCACGCAATGATGTTTATTCAGAGATCGGCATATCATGCATTCCTCAACAAGGTGACGCTTATTTTACACTGAATGTCAGCATTTTAAGCTATTTACTTAACGGCCGAACATCGTTATTTAATAACTTTTCTTTTTGGCACATTATTCGTTACCTTGCCCAACAGTTCAAGCAACTACCGTCGAGAAATTGTGAGAAAGATGGGTTGGACGCATCGCTGATGTCGACAACACGCTACTGAAAAGGCCATCAAACTCACATTACCCGGCACTGTGTGATTTGTCACGGAAGGTGTATGTGAAAAAACTGGTCTACGTAACCTCGATTCCTTCAAATGAAAATAAGAAGGAGAGGAGCTACGAGGTACTGAAGACCGTTACAATGCGGCATGCACCATGTTGTTATTGATTTACAGCCATTTTATTTTACTGGTTGAGCTCAGACGGCGCGGGCGGCCATTTTAAATAGTCAATTTTCAAGAAATGACTACACGGTGAGCTGATTCCTTATTATAATTATGTCAAATGTTATATTTTACATGGCTGAAGTCGTCTAGTGTTTAGCATTTAAAGAACACAGGTCAACTTCAAAAACGATTACAATTGAATTCCAGAATATGCTATTGATGTTTATTAAGGCGGCAAAGCCAAATTTTGTTAAACTTAGTTTGCAACACATATTGATAGGGTCTCTTAGCGGCTTTCTTATATTTTGTCGGGCTACACTGATTGGATTTCCGTTTGTTTGACTGGTCTGGTGCTCAAGGTTGGTGTAATTTTGAACGCTGTTCACTTGGTGATCGACGCTTTTCGCCAGATCGATCAAGTGTGCTGCGCTTTCAATTCCACTCTCTGTGTGCCTAGAGTTAACTGGTGGTTAACGTCCCCAGGCTTTTAAACTATTCAACAATTTAGAGACTGGTCAGAATCTGGTACTCACCGATCTGCCCTTACTGTCTGTAGGAAAATTATCTTGGAAACAGGTCCTGCCTAACTGACTGTTACCAAATGTAAACCATGGCATAAAGGACCCATATAAGTAGCCTGTGATTTAAAAAAAATATCGTCGTAATTTTCCTTGAGACAAGGAAATTTAAATGTAGACTCTTACAGGTCAACAAATGAGACACATGAATTAGGATGATGCCTGGCTCTTAAGTAGGTGACGCGTTCCAAGAGAGATTCAAGCAGTCAAGTTAGTTTATGTAGAAATTAGTTTTACACAGGACACTTAATAACTTTGTGTTATTGCATTTTTGCAAGTTTGTTTGGAACAAGTGGGCATTTCCAGATGGTTTCTTACAAGAGTGCTTTTAATTAAGATGAAGTAACCTCGAAATTGCAAAATGTTAAAAAATATTACCGGGACTATTTGTGTTTTATCGATATCGTCTTCTTGTGTAGCAGCATTAGTACACGAGAACCGCGTAATCAAAATGCTATGCATCATCGCCCTAATCCAATATCCCTTCATTTTTAGAAATTTGGCCTAGCTGAAACACTGAGATGACCTCAGACAATTGACACTGCTATTAATATCAAATTTTTTAATTCACCATGCATTACTTACTAATGTACCGGCAGGCAGTTAGATAATAGAAAAAAAATCAGATTTAAGAGAAATCGGTCAAGAAGCATGTTCGATTTTGAACTGGACAATTTTTTGATTAGCTGTGAATTTTCGTGTATCCAGCACTTCTTTTTTTGCTTCCGCTTGTTAATTTTATACAAAATAATCATCTGAACGGCGATATTTCCGTTTGGATCATGCGGGTGGAGGAAAGGGATGTTAAATTCACCTTGAAATAGTCGGAGTTCTTTCTTGAGTCCTTTCCAGAGTACCCTTTTTCTTGAGTGACCTTTAAGAATTCATCTTGTGGTTTCAGGCATTTGCTAAAGTGCATAAGATGCAGCTTGACACGGATTTTGTTGGGCGGGGTTGCTGGGGTCAGATTGAGACACTTTGGAGTGTTCAGTCAATTCTTCTCCTGAAGAAGACGTCAAAGTTCTTAAACAACTTCAATCTTGTTTGTTGAGAATTTTCATTCATTGAAATGCAGTCCACGTGATCTTTACGTTCTATTACTGGTTCGTGATTATCTTTGAGCGCCAGCTGAGATGGGTGGCGGCATCGTTACAGGAACCCCAATGGCCGGAACTTATTGACAGGACTCCTTCACACCCTGGTTTTGATCTAAGATGCATTGTGGGCCTCAGCATGTGGTCTTGAACCAAGCCGGGGCCACGAAGTTAACCCTGACCCGTTTACGTTTCCCTAATACCCCGATGAAGAAAAAGATCGGAGAGGACGTGGACACCCGTTTACATCAGAGCTCAAACACGTTGGTGCAGTTGTGTCCCATGTGGGGTTTGCGCGTGTGCATTTATACCTCAGATGTGTGGGTCATACATATGTTAACATCGAGACCTAGGTGTGAGGTAAATCCAGGATAAATGCTCGTGCGAATGAGGGTGAGTTGAGGATCAACGCGGCTGGCGACATGTTGCGAAAAGGGGAACCCTGTGTCGGAGGGTGGAAGGACCGGACTAAGGCGTGTGTATGAACACGATTCACAACAGATGCTTGTGTTGGCAGAAGCTCCAGAAATGGCAAAAGGAGTTGTTAGGCGATAGGGCACAGATTCTGAACCAGCCTTATTCGTTTGAAAACCATCCACAGCAGGATCATGATGGGAGGAAAGATTGTGGTCGTTTCGCGAACAGCAAACGTATTTATTAACATGAATATCCGCTATTTCTGATTCAGATGAGGGATTACCATTGAGTGCTGTCCTCAACATCTGTGAATGATGCAGCTGCACGATGTCCAGCAAACCTGAGCGTCATAATTAGCCTTCAAACAGCGGTGACAAAGATTTAGCTCTTGAACTAACGAAAAAACTTTCCTTCACGTTATTGGAAAGGTACGTAGTGCATCTGTCTGTGAAGTGACCTGTTCCGCAAAAGGGACAGCGAGGTAAAACAGAATAATCAGGTCAGTACCGGTGTTCCTTACGCACACCTTTTCTTGACGACGCACGCTTGCTCCAAACCTGTAACTGGCGATGTCAGCCCGTTATACAACCAATGTTAGTAAATCGTTGGAACAAAGTTTATCTTCTTGCGTCTGTATTCTGCTAGCTATCTTGGCTCATTTTTGCTGCAGTTGAATCGAAGGTCTCAACACGATTGGCTCGAGATTTCTGTAAAAATTCAGTATGAAATAGTAATATAACTAAGTTAAGATGACGTCACAGGCTTGCATCTGTTGACCGAGACTTGGCTATCGTCAGCTTCAATCATTTATTCTACACACAGAAGCGGAAAGGAACTATGTAAAAAGGTGTGAAATGACTTTGAATCGCCATTGAATTTCGTAATCTAAAAAATTCGGTAGTTTTATCAGATTAAACACAAGATCAAGTGAAGATCTTTCCCGACATTATTCATTTTTAAGCCTTGCTCCTTGCAACATTTCTGGTCCTGGGCGTCTTTCAACTTCTAACAGACGTAACCAGGCGAGTTCCGATTCCGAACGAGGATGTTGAAACACTGAAATCTTAGGTGAATCGTGCGGCGTCCATGGCATCCCCACTCACTGTAGAGCGGATAATTTTGCATAAAACGACATCATTAGCAACATTGGATGCACGTGCCGAAGTCAAGGAACAGCAAAATCAATCCGTAGTATTTATCCACAATTTGAAGACATTGAGTAGTATTACAACTAGACCAGTGTAGTAAAACAATGGATAATGTGGTAAGTACATGGTGCATGTTACAGTTGGTTTAACCTGAATGTTTGAAGTCAAAGCAAGCTTGAACCTAAACTTTAGAAGCACAAAAAATTGTTCATGCAAAACGCTCATGATGATTGCAATATATACTGACTTGCGTGCAGCATCAAATTGAAAATTTCATTTTTAATGTGTAGATTTAAATAAACATGGTCAGCAAACATGCAAATATGGACAATAGGATATGCCGAACAGGTGATTGAACGGATTTAAGCCAAAAGTTTAAAAAAGACGTTATCACGTTATATAGGAAACACTGGTGTACACTTTTGATTTGAATGACATTAACGACTTTCACTTCAAATTTGCTTTAGGAGTTGAATAATTCAGAAGTATCGGTAACGACGATTTTGCTTTAAAGAAAACAAAATCCACACCTTTTCAAAAGTGGATGAAATACTGAGCTGAAATATCGGACATAAATCAAAACCTAAAAAAAAGATGGCAAGCTAGAATTTTTTCTAATTGACCAAATAATATAAATACACTTTCATGAAGCCCTGCATCATTTGAAGCAGGTCCTCAGTTTGTACCATATTATTTGTAGCCATTAAAATCAAATAAATGCCATTTTTTACTTTGAAAATAAGGTATGCGCAAAATTTTTAATCGTTATGACGATTTAGTGAATGGTGCCTGATCACCAAAGCTTCAAAGAAATTTAATGACAATGCTGTTCCTTACTGACCTACGCGCCTAAGACAAATGTAGTTATGCGTTGATGGCGATTTTTTGAACAATGTGTGTCAGTGGATAGCTCGTTTGCTTTTTCGCATATTTCGTTTAAACACGAATTGTAGACATGGAATTCATTGAAAGTAAATTACATAAATACTTAAATGTTTTAGTGTCGAACTCGAAGCCGGAGATTTTGCATGGCAGCTATACGGTACGTATGTAAATACGCTCATGTTAACGCCTCATGTAATTGTGTAGTCCAACATAGCCAAAATCATATTAATGATTGAATAAGGTAAATTATTTGACTACTTTCTCAAGATTCTGTACTCATTGTGGCCATTTTACTGTTGTTGATCTTAATTTTTGGGTATATTTGCCGACTTTGTATATGACGTACAATTTTACCTTTTTTTTTATAACTGTCACCTATTGACTTTTTTGGGTGTAGCAGACCAAATTATTTTTGCTTTATAATTGCCAAAATTCTTATTACAGGAATTCGAAGCCATATTCCTTGAGTGCTTTTTTTTTATCAAGGCATCATTCTAAGGCTGTTGGTTTGATCTTTTTCGTCCTAAAAATGTACATTTTTTTAAAAAACTGGTTGTTTTCGGCTTTGAAAAATCTACTGTATAATCAATGAAGACGTAGTTTCCTGTTATTTCGTTCCTTTTACTTCTGAAATTGCTGTTCTCATTTCTGCGGGCCACTCATTGTTGATGCCTAATTTCTAGGTAAAAGCTGGTGACTCCCTAATGAGCATTGCCGCGCGCGTCGGCACTGTGACGCCGGCTCAACTTGCACGTTTTAATCGACTGGGAATGCTTGGTGCTACCCATCCTCCTCTCTTTCCTGGTCAGAAACTGTACATACCGAATAAGGACGAAGTCAGTGCCCAGGTGAGCCTCTCTTCCCTCATTACTCAGTCTGTTCTACATTGATTTTTCATTTTCCGCTAAGCTTTCACATTTTAGTCCACTTTTTTGCTAGGAGACATCACCGTTTATTTCATCCTCTATGTATTTGAATTTTGTTCCCATGGCCTCCAATCTGATTTGTACCGTTGATCAAATGTGATTTTGCATAACTTAGACAGCTGCAACAACTAACTGGCGACTTTAGTATTTAAATCAGCAGATGATCGTGTCGAATCGTACGTTGATTCTCACTTCCACGATTGCTTACACATTGTTTGTGATCAAGACTGTTTAGCTGATGAATTCGTGTCCGCCAACGTGCGTAGTTGTACACGGAAGTTGGGTATCGCGTCTGTCATGAATAAATTCAACCCACGAAACTGATTTCACCGATTCTAATGGTAACCAGTAAATGACCATGTGATCGTGTTCTGCACATTTGCCCTTAACTCGAATCAGCTTTTGAAGAATGCTCGTTTTCAGGAGCATGCACGTCTGTTGCTCTTACAGCAGGCAGTTTTGTACTAGACACGAGTCGGAACAAGGGGTATTGCCGTTAATGCGTAACTTCTCCTAGTATGCGTTCGAAGTTGTCTTGGTGACCCTGTAGAATAGTTTTGATCCGCTAGGCTCGGACGTAAATGTAAGCAATTTATTGCAACATGATGCTATCTATGGGTGCTGGAAACGAGGGTGAAAGTGTGGTCGGTGTTTGAATAACTCGCGTTGCAAGTTTTGACCTTCGTTACCCCCAAATTGCGTCACTAGTTCCTAAAATGTGTCTCCTCATTCAACCATCAGCCCAGCCTAATACGTAATGTACAAAGACGAATCAGCCTCCTGATATAAAAAGTTCTCCTGGTGTAAAAACCGATGCGAAAACCCCACCAAATTGTTTACAAGTATGGTAGTTGTGTGCGGTTTGAGGTATCGGCGATCAGGTTTCCAACAAACCCTTAAATTTGCATCAACGCAACTGTTCAAGCACAAGTTCTTTTCCTTCCGCGAGTCCTATGGCTGATTTACGAATCTTAATAGCACCGAAGCTAGCGGAAAGGCCTCAACAAACGTTTTCTCGCCTTGTACTACCACAACCTGTAGGTCTAGTGCACCGTTGTCTGCGTTTTGGTTCATTAGAAAATTGGATTGCCTTGCCTATCACCCAATGAAACCTCGAGGAACTCTGAGTTAACTTATTCAGTTATTTAATTTAATGTTCTTGAACCTCGTTTGTATTGATCGGTTTGAAAATAACTAATTAGATAAAACTTTTCTGTAAAAAAACTGATCTCGTTTAATTCGATGACAGGATTTGCTGTTACTGACTTTTTTATTACTGTAAAATTTAACCGTCACGTAACCTGCATTGTCGCACCTCTCTGCGTGAATGCTCCTCTACATGTGCCGTTTCATTTCAAGCACTGGGTCACAATATGAGTCATGAACCCGCCTTTGGGGCACAATACTTCTTCCTTCTCGTCAAATCACACCTACTTTTGTGTAAATCTGATTAGCTGCAGGGTTTTAAGCCAGTGGAAACACTTGTCCAAATGTCCTACTTCGAGTCGGTTAGCCAGGCAACTCCGTGCCATCTTGATACCGTCATGGCTCTAAGATGTTCTTTGTTTACGCGCGGTGTTTTGTGGTTCTTGGGTAAATCAGTATTTTATTGGAGTCTTTCTTGTCGGCGCTAGTATTAGTTTTGCCAAATACCGCATAATCTGGCTTATTCTTGACCTCTACAGTCTCATTGACAACGCGACTATCTAGACACATCCCTTTACTCGCTAGACACCAAGGTGTCCCACTGTCATTAAGCTAAAATCAGCCAATTGAATTAATGCATAATTAGCTAGTGACCAATGAGAATAACGTTCTCGATCAGTTTGAGCCTCGGCTGCCAATACAAACAGACATGCCTCGATTCACCAAGAAAACTGATTTGGTAGTAAGCTTCTAAAGCACTTGGAACGTTATGCGTAAACCGGAGCTGTGGTCTCGTTCCAAATCGCCAAATGTTTGCTAGTGACTTATGAATCAGCACGCCGGTTTTTACTCATGTTTTGCGCACAAAACTGACCCATATCTTTGTAATACTGTCTAGGTGCGTATCTTACTTCCTCACAGCCATTTTTCCTACAAAAACAAAGGTTTTACATCATTCAAAGCCAAGCAAACAGTCGAATAGTCAATTAAGCTTGTTATAAATAATTTGAAAGGAAAAATATGGCACCACTTGGAGGTTTTCTCTATGTATGAGAGCGTATCTATTTATATAATTGAATTTCGAATCGAGACGCAATGAATTGATGTGATTTCACGGTCTCAGAAGAATCATAGCGGGGGAGGGATTTGCCAGTTTCGCGGTCACGTGACCCAACTTCAAATGCGAGACGTGGTGTGACTTTTGTGGTAGTGGTAGTCAATTGGTTAGCTGCAAGTTTTGCGGAGTTTTAACGCGGCGCTCGTCTCTGCCTCCTAGAATGTCCGTCTGCGCCACCTGCCCGGGACGGCAACTCGCGTTCACTGCCTATCCACCGGGTCGACGGATCTCGCCTCACCCACCGGCAGATCAGACCCCCTCAAAATCGGGTCTGTCTCGTCGTCCAGGGCTTCAACCGTACCTTCCACGTCTCAACCGAGCGGCCGCGAGGCTGTCATGGAGAAGTTGTTCGTCAAGATCGACGCCAAACGCGTGCTTCAGCCTTCAAAGGTAGACCGTTTCTCCTGCTTTAGATCATGTTGGTTGGCGTCGTGTGGAACCAGTCGTTACAAACCAACCAGGTCTTGGTGCCACTGTCGCCAGTTGGATTTGTAGCCTTGTACGACACTCACACAATCCGCGGGGTTGTGTGTGAGTTGTGAAATGCCAGCTAGTCGAGGTCAGCACAAAGCTCGTGTTCGCCAACATGACCTGTTCTATTTCTGTGTCAGCACACATGCATGTGTAATGCTTGCGTGTGTGTGTGTGAGTGTGTGTGAACCAGCTTTTTGCCACACATGAAATTCTCTTGACCCTGCGAGACGGCCACGCTGGCGAAAATGATGTCTTAATGTGTGTAAATGCCGACGAAACAATGGATTAGCGGATGGTTTTTGTGTTGCTGTTGACAACGGCGCTGAAAGCGATGAACGGCAAGTATTTTTCTAGAGTCCTGTGATTGACGTGTGTTTTGGTGTGTGAATAATCAACTCGTAGAATTGACCAAAGACACCATGCAATACCCCAGCAAGGATGTGGAGAGAGTGTTTTCTACCTAAAGATTGTAAAAGTAGGCGAATTTGAGGTAACAGCACAGGCCGTGCGTTTATTTAAAGAACTAAGCTGGTGGTCGCATTTTGCACAAATGAACCTTCCTTCTTTGGTGGCTGTGGCGACCTACCACACGAAGGCTTCCCGCCATCCGGAAGCAATTTCTACTTGAACGCAGCAAGAGGTTGCAAGAGTGGCAGGAAGTTGTTAAGTCAAACAGTTTTTTTCCATTCTCACCGCTAGACTGATCTTTACAGAAATTTCAAGCCATCCTTCCTGAATCCTGCTGTCCGCAAACATCTTGACGCCTTCAACACGCGTTCCAAAGCTAGAATGCGCTTTCACCCGATGGCCTTTTGCCACTCGTCTAGCAGCTTCATGATTTCGCACGCGTAGAACCTACGTCCCTTATCAACAAGTGTGGTTTCGAGTCACTAGTATTCTTGAGCGTTACGCTTCTGTTGTGGAAGCCAAATATCGACCGTCTAGATTAGTCCAAGACACTTTGGGGTATTCTAAACTGTTGTGGTATGTGACATATTTACTAATTTCCCTCTCTAATCTCTCGCACAATTACGTCACGCTGATTGGATCGCATTGTGACCTTGATTAAGTCACCATCTGCCTTAGTAGGTCGACTAGACCATTGGGTGTCAATACTGGCGCGTGTGTGGTGTTTGGCAAATTGCCTTGAAACTGTTTGTTTTCATGCGCCACACGTTAAGATTTTTCCCAGGCTAGCGGTCGCAAACAGAGAACGAAGACGAACAAATCACGGTATGGCCAGAAGTGCATCAAAACAGACATGGCGCCATATATCTATGATAACCGAATTTGTCAGCTGCAAACCCGTTGGACTCCGCGTCACTTCGCACCATCCCATTTGCGCTTTTTTTGGAAGAACCGTTGGTCCCTTAGTCGACACAGAATGATTCGCGAATACGTCGGTCAATCGCGGTCCAGTCCAAACCCCTCAAATGCCCATCGCAGTGGTGTTGCTGCCTTCTGCAATCTGGTTATTCGCAGCCTTCCAAAACCGTCGTCTTTTTGCTTCGAATACCGACTATCTGCCGAACGTGTTCAACTTCATTTTCAGCAGTTTTTGCGTTAGTCTCTACCTAACCAAGTCAAAAATTCTATCTGTGTGATATTGTTCTATGTGGAAGTACTATAAAGTACAGAAGCTTCATTCACATTGATTTTTGCATTTCGGAGTCTCTGTGTGCGTTTGCTGCATCTTGCGTTTATACCTATGATTGTCAACCTTGGAAACGCCCAGTAACATTTTTCATGGGAAAGCGATTCTGGTACCGAGGGTTGTGTTTGCGCATATTGGCGCGTAAAACGATTCAGCCCACTAAAAAACAAACTGCACCAGTCATTTGGCCATTTGTGCTTCCATAACCTCCCACAGCTATTCCGAGTGCGTTTGATGTAAAGATCATTTTCAGTTCAGTTGGGTGGTAAACACTAATGCGACGTGCTGTGCTTTTCGACGTGTCTCTGGTACTCGTGGAAAGTGGATTTTCGCCATTTCTGAAATCCCAGGACTGCAGACGAGGTCTTCTGCTACGTCGTGATCCGTCCAAGCCATAATTAATTAACCCCGGCTCTTTCTGTGGCAGGCGGTATTTGCTGTTCTGACGTAGCGTTCCACCAGACCCCGGGGGTCCGTCGTTGGTGAACTGGCACGGCTTTTGTACTATGCGCTCATTTACACTCAGCCACCCTAGCGTTTAAACGCAACGCTCTTTTGATTGTTTGTCCCGACCTTGAAAACGCACGCGAAGGACGCGCCTACCGATCTGGCTTTGCCGGGATTGGTTGAGTTCATCCGATTGTTAGGCGTTGTTTTTTCGTTAACTCACATGAAGCTCTGGCTTGCATTGGCTGTAGTTTTGTGTGTGTGTGTGTGTAAGTAATCCATGCCTGAGGCGGCGCTCGCATGAATGACGACTTTCTCTTGCATGACACTGAAGTGCCAAGTCGATGGCGTGCTCATCATCACCCCAGACGCCGTCTGCTTCGACGCCACGGCGACGGCCAGCGCGTTGACGAGGGCAACAGCTGCCAGAAGAAGCATCCACCCGCACTCTCCCGCCAACGACTCGTCACGGGGTGACGAAATCGGGGAGGCCGGCTCACCGCGCGTCCACTCGCCTGCCCCCGAGCCCGTCCTGGAAGCGGCGGACCCTGTCCACGACGTGCTCGCCCTCTCCGTGTGCATCCCCATTGGAGCCGTCGTCTCGCTCAACACCCACGGGGACGTGAATAATCTCCTTTCTGGTTGGTAGGTTGGACTTTGTGATAATTACACTTGGTGTGTTTTAACACACATGTTCGCGGCTCACTTTATCCGTGGCTTTCGCGTGTGATTAGATTTCTTTAACAGGTGTTTTCTGAAAACTCCGCTTACTTTAAAGCTCATGCAGGTTACTTTCGATCCATTAACAACCTCGATATGTTCTAGCAATTCTCTTTTAGCTGACATTGTCGTCGTCTTGCCTTTTTTTGGATGGTTCAAATTTTGACTGATTCGCATCAATTTAGCGGAATTCGATGGATGACCCAGACACACGCACACACACACATAGAGACGATCGCGACCTTTGACTATCAAAATCAGTACGCCTGCGTATGTGTGCCTTAGGCGATCTTGTCATCCAATGAAACAGCTCGCTCTCATTGTGAATCAGCCAATGGGATGATTGCGTGGCAGACTCAGTCAATTATAAATCCTTTTTTCGCGAAATGTGCAGACTTTGGGGGGATTTTTAATTTCTCCACAGGCTGTGTCGTCAAATTTGGTGACAGCACAAGCGTGAGTCTGCTGACCCCTCTTACCCAAGGGCGCATCCGGCTGACTTTTAACTAGTGCGATCCTCAGTGTTCAGCCAATCACCTTGCAAGTCACGGAGATAACCCTTGCTCCTTATTGGCTGGCGATGAAGCAGTGCAAAAGTGTAAAATAAGACCTGGTCATGGAGCAATCGCTGTGATTTGTAGCGAGAACAACTGTGCACTTGTGACTGGTAGACCAGTGCCCAAGATTAATGCGTTTGTTGACTCATTTCCACATAGTAACGGGTGTGTTCAGTTGCTTCGAAATTGTGAAACCTAGCGGATGCTAGACTGATTTCTTGTAATTATTGTTCGACTCCCACTAAGCTTGGGTGCATTTGGGTTGTCTAATTTCGCGCCACTCCGAAATTGTTGTAGGTATCACAGATTTCTATAAACTTGGTCTTTTTTGCATTTTTCGGCCGCTTATTTAAATGCTCTTTAAAAATGCGCACACATTTTTAAAAAAAAGATTTGTCACAGGAGGTGGCCACACACACGATCTCAGGGCAATCTTGCCTCCTACGCGTTCGCGGTGGATTGGACTCTTGTTTATTGTTTTTTGTCCAAATTTTGGACTTGGACCATTTGTTATTCCCTGATTTTCATGGCCTGTCTGTCATCATCTCTCGTCTTCTTGTTCGCTGGAAATGACGGCTTGTAAGGGCGTAGATAACTACACCCTGGTTGCCTCTTTCTCTTTGAGTTTTAATTGGGTTTGGCGGTAGTCCTGCTGGACCTAAAAATCAACTCAGTCTTTAGACGTTCAGCCGGAATCTAGTCTTCAGGCGCCAACTTCGATGCCTCTGCACTGCAACTGACATTAGACAAATTTCTCCTCACCCGTCGACAGAATCGGTCTTTCTTGGATCAGGTCATAACCGGAGATGAAACGTGGATGCACGGAAGTGAAAAAGTGAATCTACGACAAAGTCTGAATTGCCGTTTTTAATGAAAGTTTTGTAGTGTGGAGGGAGGAGATTGTAGACTATTGATCTGTTACGAACCTCTTCGGCGTGGCCAAGCAATCACGACTGGGAAGTGTTGAGAGGAGCTCAAGAAACTCCATGTTGGAATTGAGAGGACATTTGCTCTTTGAATTTGTGCTCGATCTCCCTGCATAATTTTGTGTCCAACCGGTGCCGATTTTATCAGTGTTTTACTGTGTTTCATGTTTGAATAATAATTTAACAAAAATATTCCTTTCTCTTGTGGTGAAGAATTTAATTCATTTGTGAAAAAAAATGCTTCAAAAGTTGTTGGCGTTTTTGTGCTAATTAGCTCGAGGTGCGTGTTTTTGCCCGAAAAGGTTCCCAAATTTTATTTGCGTGACTTACTACTGGACCAAAACGTGTTTTCGTGGTCAGCGTTGAAATGAGTTACAGTTTTTCTGGCAACTGTAACCCACACACACAAATTGAGAACGCTTGCGACCTGCGGCTAGGATACCTCGTGTTGGCTTCTACCTGTCAGGGCAGCTGAGCGCACAAAGCATGTCAGCCAATGAAGTGAGTCCGCGGTCGATACGAGAATTCAAAATAGTGTGCGTGGCAGATCCGAGGTTTGGGAGGAATGTCAACGGTCAGTCACACGTCGGGCTCTGGGGATCGCTGACTCCCGCATCATTTACACTTGGCCCACAATTTGATGCAAAGCCAAGCCCTGGTGAATTAGAAAACCAGCCACTCCGTTATTCAAAGGTCATTACATGGACCAATCGACGTCCTGTATTTCTAGGAACGTGTGCGCGCACTGGTTGAGTCTTCGAAGTCGACGCTGAACCACTTGAGCATCGAGAGATCCTCCGAAACCGATTTTGGAGCTCTTGACCGGCCTCTTCATAGTTTTCTTTTCAGTCGAGTTTTCGCGTGAACTGTTAGGATCCTGTTCATTCTACGCCAGACTGGTTCATGCGGGTGCCCGTTTATCACGTCCCCGCGTTTTTTAAACACTTTCCGCTAAAGTGGTCGCTCTTGTCTGTTCAATTCGACGGTAGGATGTGCTGCAGAACGACTCGACTTCAAAAATCGAAGCACGTCCACTTCTTTAAACCACCCGAACTGATCTCTGATTGGAGGTCACATGTTGACGCAAACGTACTTTGTTGTGAAACACACATGGCATGATCGTCACCGAGGCAAACGCTTTGATTTGATCGGAGCAGTGAAGTTTCAGAGGCTTGAAGCTGTTCTCTTGCTTTGCAGTCGTTCAAAAGCCCCCATAACCGCACCGTCGAAGGTGGATCTTCCTGATCCTGCTCAGGCGGCCGATATCCTCTCAGACAAGTCCATTCCTACATCCAAAGGTGAGTAGTCTGGAGTACTCCCTGTCCTTCCATGCTAGTAGCACTTTGTTACATCGAGATTTTAATCCTCGCGAAGGCACAGCTAGGCCAAAGTGCGAAAAGCCACGAAAACACGATTTAACTTGGGAAAAATTTAGGAATTCGGGTTGTACTGGTGACAATTGGTAAGTGCATTGGCACCATTCGTGGACGTCCACTGGTTTAGTAATAGTTGCTGGGAGCAGGTACGGCCGTGAGTGAATCACGATTGCGGTTGACCCCAATATTGAACAATTTCGACCCACTACGAGTAGCCTGGGCGTTCGATTTGCAATAATGGTGCCAGTTAATTATGCGTTTGTGCAAATGCTCATGCATAGCTCGATTCGCCATTCTTTGATACGCTGAATAGTGGGGAATTGTCCAGTCGCCGTGTTTGTGTAATTGTGTTTCGCAACTGCGCCGATTCGAGCTCAGGTGGCGCCTCCATTGCTGTTCTGCTGATTTTCCTTCTTCTTCGTGTTCTGCTGAGTGCATGCAACCTGTGCTTCGAGTTGGCTGGTGTGCTCGCTATGGGTGTGTATGTGCGCGCACTTATGTGCGTGTGTGTGTGTGAATTTGACACCTTTGACGTGGTCACGTGGTGCCTGGTTAGCATAAACCGCCGTCCTTAAGTCGGAGACGCCCTGATTTACACACACGCACACACGCATCTTGCCAATTAACACACTCGCCCGAAATATCTGTTGTGACTCGTGTTTATTTGACCCCTTAATCCGGTCGCTCCACGCCCTACACAGGGCTCCCCTTGTCGCAGCATGTCGCCAGCCGCGCGAACCCTCACATCCCCCCTCATTTGCACAAATATTTATCTTGGAGTATCCCCACACATAGGTCTCGATGTTAGCGCAGTTATGACTCACGCATCCAAGGTATAAATACACACGCGCAAACACCACACACGACACCAAAGTGGTTGAGCTCTGAAGTAAACGGTTGTGTCCACGTCCTCCCCAATCTTTTTCTTCGTCGCGGGTATCAGGGAAGCGTAATCGGGCCAGAGTTAATTCCATGGTCCCGACGTGGTTCAAGACCACATGCTGGGGCCCACAATAGACCGAGCGGAGTTGAATTTATAATGGCGTCGTGTGTGAATCATATTTATCGAAAATCGTCTATTAGCGAACAACTCAAAATTAACATTCTCTACGATGACCTTATTTTGGTTTCCTACTAGCATCTGTCTGGTTTGGTACCCAGACGCACAGATGCGATTGGAAACGCACTGGATTGTCAGAAGTGTGAAGTTGACCAATCAAACAGGTGAACTGTTGGTGTACTTGAATACCACAAGCACGACAAGTGCGCAGTTTCATTCAATTTGCCGTCATCTTGAACACCATGAAAGCAGCACTTTCTTGTCTACTGTCTGGCGTTTTGCTTTTTTTTATTGACTGGGAGTTGCCTGTTTGGTGTTAGGCGGGCTCTCGTTTTATCATTGACCTTCAGGCTAGTCCACATCGTTTCCAGAAGATCATTACACCCACACTTGAAGGATGCAGGGTTGCCTGAAATGTTGTTCTTTTTTTTTCACTTGTTTAGAGGTGCTGCGGTTTGAGTGCAGGTTCAATTTCCCGCCTCCACTCACCTATTGTCGATTTCCGTTTGCCAAGCCTAATTATGGGGGAGTGTGTGAACAATTTCAGTCCTGGCATTGGCATTAATTTCGAATTCAACCAGATGGTGGATTAAGTGGATCTTGTGTCGATACGCGAACGCGACGACAGATGGAACTCTCGGCCATCCAAACTAGTTCGTATTTTAGTTGGGGGCTTAATTTGGAGGCGGCGGGATAGATGGTGTGGATGTGGATCATGTGGTTGCACTTACTGGTGAACACGACGATCGATGAAGCTATCCGGCGTGCACATGGGACAAATTTCAATTTTTTTGAGACGGTGAGCGCATAAACCATGGCATTTTATCGCTTTTCTTGTCTTTCACGCGTAGACGAAGCCGAGGGAGTTACGCCGAGGGGGAATTCCAGCGAAGACCCAGACCAGAGGGAACGTCTTCACGAGGTGGAGGAGGAGGAGGAGGGGGAGGTCTTCATTTCAATCGGCGTCGACACCGAACGGATCCTGTCCTCTGTTCCTCCCGTCTCCGCTTCCGACCAAACCACCCTCCACGAAGCTGCCTCCAGCAGTCTTCATGTATTTAAAATTCCCCTTGACAAGTAAGGCCTCACTCACCGTCCACAGCACGCTCCCATCTGGCTTTTAACTGACACAGGCTTTAACCGGGTAGAACGTCAGACCGGGAAAGGCCACCTTAGTTGTCTACAGGTTTATTCTGGACCCTTGAATTTGATTCCAGGCAAGGAATTGGCTCTAGCACAGTCTCGGACAGTTAGTTGTTGATGGTTACTAATGCAAATAGCACAAGAGAATTCACGAAAAGACGTGCCAAGTTTGTGGTATTGGTGTCAGAATTGGTTTAAGTTATTAAAAGGATTTACAAATATCTCATGGCTACTCTAGAAAGTCGGTATTTGGATTCCACAACGACAGTGTGTGGTACTAGACATTAGTAGCACTAAAGTACCTGCACCATCATTTCGGATGTTGTAGAAACCTTTGAGAGGCACACAGACGACTTGAAATCACACTTGCTTTGCGTGCGAAGTCATTTGGCCCCTTGTCTGATTGAAGTGGCCTTTTTAAATTATTCTACAAAAAGTGAAATGGTTTCGCGTTTCACAATTAATGTTAGGAATTTCCCGTCCAGGTTCATATCATTGTTTTTGAGTGGCATAAAGCCAAAAAACACAAAATCATTTTCCCCTGCCAAACATCGATTCGATGCCCTTTTTGTTTCGAAGATGTTGTGCGCACAATTGACTTGCCTTTCTGGCCTTTAAAAACTGTGAATCCGCTCGCGTTCCAGTCTGAATTTGCTATTCGCTGTAGTGCTCTTCGCACAAACCCCAAACATGCTCCAGATCCCCCTCTCAGCACCACAGTTTTGCTTCTTGGTGTGGTTCTGTTTTGTCGTTTCTGATTGGTAGGTTTAAAACGCGCCGTTTCGTATTGGAAGGCTAACCCGCATTTTAATTGGCTCTTTTTGTTACTACTAGAACATGATAATACCAATACTAATTCGCACAAAACAATTAGCTACCGCCTTCTGTTCAGTTTTTTTCTTGTTTAACCGGTTCGAGGCCAATGGATGACTTGAAGTTGTCGCCGAAATCTATTGACGCAGATTTCAGCCTATAGCTTGGTCCCAAAACTCACGAAATTCAATCACGTTCATGCCGACTGACGGTAATATCGAGATTTACGGACTGGGGTACTGTGTGGTTGTAGAGTGCTTTGGAAATGCCAACATCGAAGTGGAGTGTTTCAATTGTTGCAGCACCTACCTCTCTTGAGGTTTTTTTAACATCTGCCGCCTCTTCTTCCGCAGACTCGCCGAAATCCATGACATCCTGGTGACCGCGACCAACTTGGCTGCCAGTCAGGTGGCATCGCCGGAACAGGAGGAGAGTCGCAAGGCCCTTCTGGTGAGCAAAGATGGGATTCTCTTGTGTGATTGGCTAGGCCCAGCCCTGAGTTCTAGTGCCTTCTGGATTGTCACATGTAGTAGCGGTTCACTAGAGCCCACGAAGGCGTGAAGTACACAACATTAGGTCAATCTTCTTCACCTGGACTGCCTATTATACTCTTGTGTTACCCGTTTCACAGGACCGAAAACGCCCACCAAGTATGATCGAATCTGCTCTCGAAGAGATGGCGTGTGACTCTATCGAACTGACCCTCGTTGGCGGCACGAGCTCTATTCTGGATGAAGCGATGCTGAAAGATGTAAGTTGCTGCGCCCGGGGCTCTAGACGTTCACTAGACCTACTTCGGTATCTCCTTATTGAGGACGTAGATACGCGAATGAGACCTCAGCACGGTCGGTATGTTCGTCTGCTTTACGCTCGCTGGCTTACTTAAATACAAATCCCTGTTTACTTTTGGTCACCGGATTGCAAAAAAAATCCGGAAGAACAACTAAGGAGGCTTGAAATTTAGCAAGAAAGTAATGTCAGTTTTGTGGTGTCTAGAAAAACCGGACTTTCATTAACTACACGATCATCAGGTGTCACACGGTTAGAGTCCCACGGATATGACTTCTCAGCCAGTTACCGAAATGGGTAAACGCTTTCATTGTTTAGGTTGAACAGAATCCCTTTGCGATTTACCAATTCTGGCTGTATTGTATTGCTAATTCAGTTTCATAATTCGCAATCAGTAAATGGGTGAAATGATTGGTTGATTTCTTAGAAGCCAATCAAAATTGGCATAATGGTCTTTCGAAATGTGGTTGTTGTAAGTCCGTTTCAATGATGAAGTCTATGGAAGGACAGAGAGTAAACAGTTTATTCGAGGACTTCACCGGGTCGTCGTCGCGTGTGTCATGGGTGGGGTGTGTGAGTCATAGATGTGCTAACATCGAGACCTAGGTGTAAGGATAATCCAGGATAAATGTGCTAATGAGGGAAAGTTGAGGATCCGCGTGGCTGGCGACGTCCTTGGAGAAGGGGAACCCTGTGTCGGAGGCTGAGGGGATTGGATTAGCGTGTGAACCAACGCTATTCACAACACAAACCTGGCCCGTGTTAAGAGCATTTCTGTGAATCCATACTGAATCGAAATATCAAGGTTTTTTATTAGGTGTATGATTTAGTGTAAAACAGATAATAGCGAATTTAATCACGGAACTACCGTCCATAGTTTCCTGTGACCCTGCGCCATGTCTCAGGTAACGTACGAATACCGTCGCGAAAGAAACTTGTAAGCTTCGAGGCAATCAATCATCATCGACGACGATTTTACGCACATCGTCTCTAGCTTTGTGAACTGTTTATACACACAGGCGTGCTGCATTGACCCAAACAAATGGTGGTCTTATGGGACCAAGTCTGGTGAATATGCCCCGTGTGGGAGAACTCCCTAACCTCAATCCAAGAGGGTCCTCTGAGTCGCGCAACAAACGTGAGGTGGTGGTCAAGCGTTGTCATGAAGCAGCAGTATGACTCACCTGCTTTCTTGAACAGTAGATGGCCTTTTCTGATCAAGTTCTTCGCTTAGGTTCTTCAATTGTAGGCTTTAGCGTTCCGCAGTCACCGTCTGGTGACCAGTTTCCAAGATTTCGTAATAAAGTACACGCTTCATATCCCACCACATACACGGGAGAACGCTAGTCAAGTGTTTAGTTGACACATGTGGGGAGACCCAACTTCCAGGTTTTTGAATTTTTCCCATTTAGAAGTGCAAGCGCTTGGAAATGGCTGTTTTGGTGACTCCTAACTGAGTCAGAAGCCCTTGTTGTGTTTACGTTGAGTCTTGATGCAGTAGAGCTTGCGATTGCGCGCTTTCAAACTATCGACGCTGCTACGATCGAAATCGCCACATCTAAAACGCCTGTACCAGTAATTACACGTTTCATTGTTCGTTAGCCGCTGTTCCTCTGATTACGATTTCCAACACGAATTCACAGTGAACCCACGTCGGCCAGGGGTTTGCACCCACCCCCCCGTCCAAAATCGTCCAAGGTCATGTCTCACTGAATAATCCAAACGTCCTCTTGTAGTTGGCCAGGGGCCTGCCACCAAGTCGGCTGGGCAACACGATGAAGCTGGTATTCTCCACGGCGAGGGATGGTTTCAGCCTGAACACGCTCTACCGCAAAACCCAGTTCATCCAGGACGTGAACCTCCTCCTCATTCGCGACTACCTCGGGTCCGTGTTCGGAGCCCTGCTCTCTGAGCGCATGCACTGCAGCCAGCACTTCTACGGCACCGGAGAGAGTTGTGTTTTTCACTGGAGGAACGGTTTCAAGGTGCGTGCGTGCGTGTGTCTTGAGGACCCTTCACCTGAGGTCTGCTCTTACAGGTGACTTGTTGAGGGTCCCGGCATGTGGTCTTGAACCACGCCGGGGCCACTGCGACAATCTAGGCCGAATACGTTACCCTGTGTTCCCGCGAAAGTCAAGAAGATCGGAGTGGAGAAGGCACAACTCTTTACTAGACAGCTCTACCACGTAGGGTCGTGTTGAGTAGACTACTCGAAATACAGGCGTCCGAATTGTCACATAGATAAGGCTGGTGGTACACATAGAGGTGTTAACGAGCAGGCGCTCCCAGTGACTGACGGGCACGCCGTGAAAAGGGGGACGCGTGTGAGGCTGCGACGACCGGGGTGTTTAACGTGAATCGGCATGATTCTCTACAGACCTCTTCCGGGGTTGTGGTGACCACGAAGGGTGCTTTTCCACGTTTACACTCCAGTCTGGCCTCGTGTGGTTGCGGTCTTTTCATGTAGACGTGGGTTTAGCGCGTCGGTGACTCACGCGGGTGTTTTTCACCCGAACATGTCCAGCGCGCAGGTGGCACAAATAACTTTTTTTCACGCTCGTCGTTTGCCGACGGTGCTGTCTTTGAGTGTTTGTTGAAGGCTCTGGCATGTGGTCTTGGCCCGATTGTGCCACTCTGATGCACTGGAAGATTAAGAAGACTGAAGATGGCGGAGGCACAACCGCTGTTTTGGTGTCGCGTGTGGCTGAATGACCAGAGGAGTAAAGTGAGTACACGCACAGAGGTGGATGAGCAAACGATCTTCTAACTCCGGTAGAACCAATCAGAAATCCAGATGTTGATGGTTCGTTGAAAAAGTAAACCCATCAACACAAAACTAGAAGGCGATTTTGCTAGTGACACCAACCGCGCTATTGTCGTGTTAGAACTTGTGGTTCAAGTCACCCAAATAAACACGAATTCGCAGCCCCTAAACACAGCAATTCAAACCCATAAGACGCAACAAGAGTGTTTCCCTTAACGTTTTCACGAAAGTCGCTCCTTCTTAAACGTCATTTTTTCAGTGCTACAACTGGACAAAGAAGAACTACTTCTTCATGCAAGGCTCCCACAACAGTTTCCTAATCGGAGCTAAGAGGTCTGTGCCGCATTAATTTTTACTGCTGCCGATATATTGACCCATTTTAGTTTGCGTTAAGCTCTTTTTTGTTTTAAACAGCGGTCACAGCGCTATTTGGTTCGACGGTGACCTCAAGTACGGCCGCAGCGAAGCCACCGACACCTTCGATAACCCCGTTCTTTGCAGCATACCGACCGCTAGCAAACTCAGGATTCAGCGTGAAAAGAACAAGGCCAACTCACTTGTGCCCTCTCCCTCGACAAACTCTCTTCACGACACAACTAGCGTAGCCTTTGTTATCGACGCTCTTGAGGTGTGGGAGATGATTGCGTGACGCGTCACACGCGCACGCACACGCCCCCTGACCTCTGTACTTTAAAACGCGACATTTCTCCAGTTTGTGGTTGTAATGTGTATTGTCGCTTCTTCCCACACACACACACACACCCGCCCACCAACCACTTCCACCAAATGGCATTACCAGCTTCCGCGCTTATGTGTAATACCGCCAGTGAATGATGCGCGTCACCTGACCACACATACAATCAAGTTTGTAGAACTTTATTGTGAACAGTTCTAGTGATTTGGGATGAGCTTTGGGGAGAGCCCGGTGTGGCGCCAACTCACAATCGATATCAGTTTTGCTTGGAGAAGAATTCCAGGGTTTAGACACAGGAGGCAGCTGAAACCGATTCCTAAACACGACTTCCACGGGAGAGGCACCATTTTGAGTGCCTCCTGGAATATTCGATCGAAATAATAAAAAAACACGTTTTGATATCAGATAAAAACTCGTAGCAAGCGTCTACAAATTCTCTGCGTGCTTAGGGAAACCGTTGCCGCTTCTCGGGGGTCGATTCAGGAGGGATCTAAAACGGAAAACAGAATTTGAGATAACCTTAGCTTACTTTAAAACCCTGTTACGTGGTTTTCGAACACCTCTAAACTATTGAACTCCCCGAAACAATAGTGACTTAGCGACGATAAGTGGCACTTCTTCAGACGAATGTGCAGGGCGCACGAATATTATTGTCTCATGTTCATTTTAAGACTGCGGTTTGTTAACCACGACTGTAACTGATTGGTTATAATTGGAGGAAAGGAACGAATAATGAAATTTCAATGTTTGAGTATTGTAATATCATTTAGACAGGACAAAAAATTACCACAGAATTGCGCCTTGACATGGTAAAGAAAACAGTTAACAACGAATGGACAAGACATTTACCGTTAAACACTCCGGATTTTGAGCTGAGAACCACAAATGCATATTCTGACGCCATTTCGTCGTTTGCTTGGTTTTCATTCTTTTATTATGAACAAACGCCAAATAAAACAGAACAGGCAACTCGTGATATGTAAACAAACCTAATATCGACAAAAAACACCATTCATTATCTTTGGTTTGCTAGTCGTATTCACGCTTAGATGTCATCAACATAGCATGGCGGCAACACCAAACTGAAGTCAAAACTACTTAAAAGCGTTGTAAAATAATTTGTTATAATGTTTGACTCAAACCACGGAATTTGTGCTCACAGCTTGGCCAGAAGGAGTTACAGCACTGTGGTGTGGAGTCGGCTGGGGAGTGGGCAAGGCCGACACGCCGGCGATTCCTACCGGGAGAGGGGGCATGGGAAATCGATTGGCCCATTCGCTGAGTAGAAAATCCGTCCGATAAACCTGGTAGGGGTTTGTTGCAATATTGTCCTCCACGACCTTCGTGTGTCCAGGCTTGGCATTCTCCTTCTCCGGCTTAATTGTTGGGGCGTTGGGATCCTCCCATGTGTAGGAGCCATCAGAGGGATGGAAGCGTGCGTATGGAGCGAGAGTTTGGAAGGTTTTGTTCAAACCGGCGGTTATTGTATGGAGGCGCGAATTAATCAATGTGGATAGGTCTGGTGCCTGCCGCACAATCCCGTTAATCACATAGTAATAAGCAAGCGGGACCACTTCAGACGGTGAAAGTCGTTCTTGCTTGCGAATCACGAACAGCATGGGCTCCTAAAATGATGTTCATGTAACTAAAGATGGCTGGGATGTTCCTTATAGAAAAAAGCTATCAGATGCAACTTAATACTTTTGATAGAAGTCGTCTTGGTGAAAAACACCCCACAAATAAAATAAATAAACGTGATAAAATCGCAATTTTAGGGGGAATCAAAAGCAATAAACCTGCAATTAGGTGTTTTACCTGGGAGCAATACAAGTAAAATTCAATTCCACACAACGTCGTAAGTTTATCTTGACTCAGGCCTTGCATTCGAATGACTTCATTATTGCATTCACGGTCATAGAAAGGATTTGATAAATGACAAAAGTATTGGAGAATATTAGTGGAATTAAGTTGATGGGGACTAATGGCGGGATTTTCCCAATATATTTCATATGGTGAATCCGAGTCTGTTGTTGTGACCTCCATATATCACACAGGGGAGATAACAGACTATGGATCCAAAATGAACACCCCAAGCGACTCCAATTTTGTCCTCGTCTCTTTCGATTTCCGCTCAAAGAAACGTTGCTTAGCTTGAAGATACTTGATTCTAAGAACGTGTGTATAATAACCAGTAACAAATCCGACGCCAAAAGTAGTAATTATTAAAAGAGAATTGGAACTCAAACCCATAAGAACGTGGGTCCAAAGTGGAATGGGCTAACCCTCAAACAGCCCGCCAGTTATCTATCCACTCAAAAAGCAAAAAATGTGCTGGTAAGTTGCCTCTGCCGCTTCTTCATTGGGTATTTGGTTTAGACAATATTTTGACAGTTTTTATGATTTTTCTTCCATTACAAAATAACAAACGAACATCAATCTAAAGTGAGTTTGAAGGAGTAATTTGCCTACCTATTTCGACGACAATTTTTCAATGGAACCGCGTCAGTCAAAGAGTGAAATAAAACATGTTTGTAAAGTTAAGGCAGCACTACATCAACTTGAAAAATTTATTACTGGACTTGGAAATTTCTGTCACGCCTGCCCTTGAAAACTGTCTTCATGTGTTTGAAGAATATGGGTAAATCCTAAAGACATTACAGGATAAAGCTTAAAATTCTCCATAAAATATGCCGCAATGCACTGAATTTTGCAGCCTTTTAAAGCATTTTTAATGTCTTTTCTATTAAAAAGTGGATTTTTATTCACCCTTTGTTATTTAGTGGGGGTGATTCCCAACCATTGAGCAATAGTGACGGGCCAATTCAGATATTTGTTGAGACAGCCGCATTTTACTGTGTCTAAGTTTTTAGGGGTAAAACTCATATTAAATAAACTTCTTCTTAAAATAGTTGTCGCAAATGGTAAAGCCCAGTCAGAACACTAGAAATTTATTGTAAGTATTGGAATATCTCTTTTTCACTTCATAAATGAGTCATCATATCTAAAAAAATCTATGTGGAGTAATTTGGCTTCATGTTCCCAAAAAATGATCCTCCGAGATTTCAAACAAATTTCCGTCAAATGATGAATTTAAATCCTAAATTTAAATTCTGGATTTTGTTTCTTTTTGCTCCCTACAGCGTTATAAAAATACGTTGACGTTAATTTACTGCACGCCTCCCTTGCTGGAAAACATGCCAAAAAATTGAATGTCGCGTTCACTTCAATACCATCAATTTTTGGCCCTTGCTTTATTCGTGAGACACATTTGAAGGCCGTCCAGGATAATCAATTTTTATTTAAAACTCATATTCACAATGATTTTTTTTAACAGACTGCTTCCTATACTTTAATTAACCTATTAGGATTTGGCATGTTTCTGTGCGAATTCCAGTTTACGGAAATCACTGCATTTTCGCCTGGACTTTGAGGAATTGTTCAATGCCAAGCCAAACGTTGAACGGATAAAGCAAATCGGATAGCATTTTTGCTTTACCTGGGGTGATAAATGGTGTTTTCCTTGACAATCACTTTCTTGATTGCCTATGCAAGGCATTATCCTGTATCCCAAAACTTATGCAAGATTCGCAAGTACCGAAACAAAGCACCAGGTTCAGTTTGTTCTGACTATATATGGCACAATGGTTATTAATGACTAACATTGAGATTCGTAAAAACGCGAACCCTCTACATTATCGGATATAATAGTCACGATTAAAATAGACTTATAGTCAAACCGAATTCGAGTTTATGCCTAATTGTAACGATTCCTTCCTAAATCATAAAATCAAACGATGTAATTTTTAAGTAAGTTATCGTTATTGTGGCTAAAATTTATCTACTTCTGATCCATACTTTAGCAAAATTGCAATCTAGGAGGTTGTGAACGATGAAATACGCCAAATGAATTTATTTTCTTTAAACCTGTCTATCTGCCTTCGGGCGAATGCTTGTGCTCACGAATGAATTTACGAGTCTGGTAAAACACCTCGTTTCTTTAAGTGCCCCCACAAAAAGCCACTGCCAGGTGTCATTCTGTTAACCTATTTTATCGAGCCAAACACCACGCTCGCTCTCTAGATTGCCATGCTATGATGAAAATTACAGGGCAGAAAAATACTTATGCGTTTAATTATTGAACTTTTAAAAAATTTTGATTCCTTTAATTGTTTTGGACTTTAACGTTGATGACATTGTGTGCTAATTATGGATGGTGGCGTAGAATTGATAATAGTACAACCGTAGAGAACAAAATCACAGCATCATTCGAGTGTCCGATAAATTATCGTTAGTTCATTTTGGGATCCGATTCTTAAACGAGTCACGAAAGTGTTAGCAGTGTCAACGAATCGACTATTTTTTTAATAATTAACTTTGGTGAAACCAGTTGTGAGGCAAACTTAAATGTGGTCACCTGATCCGTCGTTCTCCCTTTGTGTAAATCCGCTTCTTGAGGTTGCAGCGTGTGTCCTGTACCAAGCCGGCGCCACAGATTTGAACTTGGCGCGTTTAAGCTACTCAAACACCCACAAAGACATGTAGGAGACCGGAGATGACAGACACGACCGTTCACTAGTCAGCCGAATGTAGTTATTGATCGATAGCATGGGTGAACTAGATAACTTACAAACGACTGATTGGTCAGAATGGTTCAGTGGATAGCGGGGAGCAGTATGTCGCAGACGGCAGCAACACGATCACTAGACGTGATTTAATATGATGGGTTTTATGAAGGAAGGCAATTACTTTGTCGCTACAAAACGAAAAACCTTTTTTTGCAAAATATAAACGAAATATAAAACCACAGTTCTGATTAGTTGCATGGGCTGACCCATTTGCGCAAATAACCTGATTTTAGCCCAAACATTTAATTGCATCAAAAGAATGCACATCCTGCGCCGAGTAAAACGATCTCCGTCAGTAAGTATCTAGTTCTCTGTTAAGATGAGGAAGTTCTACACAACATCTTACACGTTGATCTTCGCAGAAAATCAACTTAAGGCTCGTTGATATATTGGAGCCAATCAAGCAGCCATGAGATGCTTCTTTAGGCAAAGTTCGTCCATCTAAATTTGCAAGCAGCTTCAGCACTTTTATTCGCCCTTTTCAGTATTTAATTGCTTAATAAAGGTCAGTGAGATCATAGCCGGAAAAAAAATATTTGAACTTTCAAGAGTAATTTAACAAGGCGGATGAATACTCGACTTTTGTGGCCTGACATTTAAGTCAGATTACTCGCGTCCCTTGCTTGTCACATGATGCGCAAAATCATGCAGGTGTCATCAAATATGTCGACCACACATCCGGTTTTTCTGGCATAATTTTACTGTTCAATGATTTTAGTATAAAAATATTCAGAAGTTGGCGACTAAGTAGTGTCAGAATGCAACTTTTCCGCTTTCAATGGCTAAAATTTATCAAAGAACCAGTTTCGGAATGTAAAAACCTAGTTATTTAGCTCTGTAGTTCTGGTTTATAATATGATAATTTTTCAGTTTTGACTACTCGTAAGTTGTTGTAATTAAGTTAAAAGTGTATCCACATCTGCCCTATTTACAACCAACTTTCGGTGTAAATGTAATTTTTTTCCACTTCCGCTATTTACTGCACCAATCATGACCGCATCTACTTACTTCGCGGTAATTTGGTAGTATGAGTATTGAATTGGCAAATATTTGTCTGTGATTGGTTCAAAATTTAATATTTTTTTTAAGTACATTCATGAATTTTGTCCAATGCAATGCAGCCATGCAATTACAGCCAACTGAAATTTCGTTAATTGTGCAAGCACTTTGCTACCCTATCGTTGTCATGGTAACTTCAGTTTGTTTGAACGTAGTGGTCATATGTCGGAAGGGTTTTGAAATTGAATTTTTCGCATTCTTTTGCAATTTAGTTCAGTTATTAAATTAGCAGAATGGAGAGTGATTTTTGACGTTGTTGAAGCGAAAATGACGCAGGTTTAAATGCTTGCACTTTAGTGGGCGGTTTGTAGACGGGGTATATTTACGAGAGTGTGATTACTTTGATAAGATAGACGCACCAAAATAAGTTATACGTGTGAAGACTGAAGCAGCTTGTCGTGAATCGTGTTTATTTGACCCCTACATCCGGTCGCTCCACCTCCTACACAGGGTTCCCCTTTTCGAGGCATGTCGCCAGCCACACGAATCCTCAACTCCCCCCTCATTCACACGGATATTTATCTTGGAGTATCCCCACACCTAGATCTCGATGTTAGTGCATGTATGACTCACACATCCGAGGTATAAATGCATACGCACAAACCCCACGCACGGCACAACGACACCAACGAGGGTGAACTCTGTAGTAAACGGTTGTATCCACGTCCTCCCCAATCTTTTTCTTCATCGCGAGTATCAGGGATATGTAACCGGGCCAGGGTTAATTCTGTTGCCCCGACGTGGTTCAAGACCACATGCTGGGGCCCGCAACAAGCTCAAAGCACTGCAAAATATGCGAACGCATTATCCTTAAGCTAAAAACACTTTTTTGGGCGTATATGCGACAGGAAAATTTAAAGATGGAATCTGCCAAATTAGTGTCAAGCCCACTAAAAGTGAAAATTCGGTTTGGGCGCTCAATGTGCGACCACGAACAGTAAAACAACCGTTAACGACGCCGCTGAATCAGCAACCAAAAGGTTGCACTTGGAGAGAATGTCGAAATTGGTAAATGTTGTTAGGACATCAAGGATAAATACATCTTGATCTAGATTTGATCGTCATCTACAAAGTTGACTTCTTCATGGACTCTGGCAATCATATGAACCTAATATAAGATTGACGAAGACAAAACTGGTGTACATGGAAACCGGTAGTATCAGGAGACTTCGAAATCGGAACCAGGATATACGGAAATTATTTGCGTCTGTCTTGGTGCCACAGCAGCATTCAAGATCAGGGTAGTACAAGAAGAAGACTGTTTCTGTGACGAATGCGGCAACAATTTATTGTCAAATTTGATGACGCTAAAATTACACCCAATTTCACACGAAGCCTATTCAGATGGTGCACAAAGTGTTGATTAATTTGCCAGTTTATAAGCAACCCAAATATCCAAATGGGCAAGTTGATTTTCAGTAAATGCGGTGTTTGAGACGTTTAACTTTTCCGCAAGCTCTTGCGCTAGTGAATGATATCGATCGGGTCGAATTATTGCTGGGATTCTGTCGTCATTAAATTTGATTGGTTAACCAAAACGTTAGCCATATTTGAACGCGGAATCTCCAAAAAGAGCATTTTAACTAAATCTGACATGCATATTGTCCACTCAAAAAAAACACCATAAACTCACATACTATTTTGTGGGGCTTAGTATCGATTTTGCGTTTAAAGAGAAGAAAATTGCACGAAATGTCAAACGCGTTGGTTTCACACACTGTTTTAAATTTAGCCTTAAATAAACAGATTTAGACAAGAATAATTCACTTCTTCCGTTACCTTAAAAGAGACATTTGTCAAATTTCAACAAGGAAAATTATCCCATTGACAGAATTCCTTTAAAAACAAATACAGCACAGTCAAGTCACAAGAATCGAAGCTACCATTTTTTCTATCTTGGACAATTAGTTGGTGCCTGTGTTGGCAACTGAAATTCCAAGCCGTAAAAACTTAATCATATGTTCCTACAAACTTGATGGCCGAGCAACTTAATCAGCTTCCTATTCTGAGGATTTCTCTATCTGCAAAAAGGTCCATGCTCTACTGGAAGGTTGTAATTTAATGGTACGTGCTTCATGGCTCTCGCACAAAAAACTGACCGGTATTCTCCATGAGATTTCATAAATTTTGACCCTTTTCACTTCCGTGTGCTGGCCATTTGAAAAAGGCTTGTGGGTTAACCCGTTTTCAACGTCAACTCAGCAAAGTTCATGGGCACATTATCTCGTCCTATAAAGCGATATCCATCCCAGATGACCGCATTCAACATGCAAATATCGATTTATTTGGACCCTTTTTGGTGTCCTGTGGATTTACCTAGGTTCTCACCTGTGTGGATGGCTGAATCCTTTTAGCTAATCTAATATCCATTAAGGCAGTCTAATAACTTTGTTTAAATCTTAGTGGTTTTTCGGTGTTCCTGTCCCGTTTACCTCCGATCGCCACATACAATTCGCAGCTTGCATATTTTGGAATTTCATTTCTCGTACACGTGGGCACCTTTGCACTAAATCGACCCGGTAAGATGATTATTGATTCGGTTTAATTTCAACCTTAACGTCACCGCGCCCAGGCCAACATGTGCCCGATCCGCACGCATCTTTTTAAGACGTGATTTCGTTAAATATCCCAATGGTGGTCCTCTTAGTATTTTGAAATTTGACATAAATGAACATTGAGGGTTATCTCCACCAAAATCATATATTTAGAGAAATTCCATGTTTCTTCTTCATCTTCCTGTCAAGGCGATGTTGCCATGCATTTAACCTCAGAATTTGTCCGATTTGTCGATGATCTTCGAGCTTTCACTGGACGCTCTAGAAGACGATTTCCGCGGTCAGTTTTCGAGGTAGATCCAGGACAATTTGCCTGAACTGGCAGTCAACTTCCATGCTGATTTTGTGAGTCGCGTTGATTCACAATCGTTAACCCGGTCCCCTCAGCCTCCGACACAGGGTCGCGAGCGGATCCTCAACGTCTTCTCAATGGCGCGAGCAATTATCTTAGATTATCCTCACACCTAAGTCTCGATGTTAGCACATCTATGACTTGCACATTTGAGGCAAATGCCCCACACGACACAACAACACCAAATTTGTTGAGCTCTTAAGTAGAGGGTTGTGTCCACGTCCTCTCCGGTCTTCATCTTCGTCACGGGTAGCGGGGAAGCATAATCGAGCCAGATCCAAGTCAGTGGCCGCGGGGTAGTTTAAGACCACATGCTGGGGCCCACACAACACTATGAATCCCAGAACAGCAGGTCAAACAATTCGTCGATCTCCTCTCTAAACGCAAATAAGCAGCTTTTCATGTCGATGATCAATGCTCAGATATGAGATTATTCACGGCTGTATATGTACTCCTGGATTTCAACCTCTTCCTCATGCGTAATCAGTCTTGAGCATCCAGAGACGTGAATTAGCATAGTTTTACTCAACACGTGACAATTTAAGGGCCATTGTGACCCGGACTTACGCACTAACTGAAACACCTGTTTCCTTGATCAGACTAAACACCCATGATAACCAAGTAACGTATAAACCCGGCGAGTAGCGGAATGCTTGCTCTTGCGTCAACTTTAGTATGTAAATAAAGCAAAAACCGACCAGCTTTGATGTTGCCTAGAGTTTTTTTAAAGCGGCATCCCACTTTCTAACCTTTATTTCAGGAATATAAATTAAACGGGGCTAAATATGGATTAAAACTGGCTGCAGAGGTTCTTCACATTGTCGTTTTCGTGGTAAATTCAGCCGCGTTTGTTCGCGCTGGCGATCGATCAGCAAGCCGAAACTTGAAGGTCACCCGAGTGAACGATACTCAAGCGAGGCACGTGCAGCATTCTCATTGGTCATGGCTTAATTGCTCACAGATTTGATTACCTGCTTTTTCTGCACTTTCACTAACCATGAGAAGCAAATTTTTCATCGCTATAGACGGAAAAGCGATTGTCTCCACCATTGTCTGTTGTCTACTAGTTTTTGGGCAGTTCGGGTGGTAAATTAGTTGGGTTGTAAGGCAGACCAGCACTTCATAAAATTCTCGTTTTCGGTTTGGATCACGTTTCAAATTTCGTTAAAGCACCCTTTTAAAAGCCACACGCCAGTTCACAGTACTTCACGTTAATTTTTTCGAACAAACTTGCATTTTTACATTAGTTTTTCGTGAATGTGGAGGTCAAGTAATAAGATGCCTTTTTTCATTGCAAGATTTATTAGGCAAGTTTAAAAACCAAGAAGAACGCCTGGCGATGAATCCAGCTAATTGGATTGCACTAATTAGGGAGAGGGAATTTGCAAATATGCCTAGGTTTTCTCATGTGACTTAATTTTCTGGAAACAAATAACCAGTTCAAAGGAAAAAAGATAGTCGGTGCCCACAAATTAGTCAAACGGTTCAACTTCTGTGCTTTTATCTGGTGATTTGTTCAATTCACTTTTTCCGTAAATTCCAAGCCAGTCGGACTGCCAGCATGTGAAATTTGATCTCTTTGGTGTTTCAGGAGAAAGTTTTCGGTAGTCTTGAATTTGTTCCAGTTGTGTAAACTTGGAAGTTCAGTTTAAATTTATAGGAAAATGTTAATTTGAAAGAACCTATATCAACACCAAGAGCCTTGACGATGCATCATAAAGCAAAAATCGATGGGACAATACCTCACTAAAACGACCAATTACCGATCACATGATGGAAAAAGCCACGGCAGAAGCACTGACCACCTGCATTCTGAAAAGGGGTATTAGAATACCTATATAGTTTTCAGAAGACTTAAGTTTTTAAGGCTTCCCCCACGCGTCTGCACTCTAAAGTTCGCATCGATTCAGCGCCACGCCAATATTGATTTTTCAACAGTAAATTTTCATCGATTTTTCTCCGACCGCTCAGTGCAACAAACATAATTAACTTTGTAGTCGTTTTATGGCTTGGAGGTTGAAACAGCGGATAATTGCTTGCAAGTAAATTCAGCAGCTAGATTATCTACCGCTGTTTTAATCTTGATCTAGGCTGTAGCATAAATGCCAGAATCAAATGGTTACAGGGAAAAACTAGTCTAAAATTAACCTTAAAAAGACTTATTGAAATGCAGATAACCTCAAAATACTTGAAACACAGAGGGTTAGTTCGCATTGGTTAACTGATTTACATTTGATGGTGTCTTGAGAAAAAACTCGACCAGTTGTTTTGCTCACAAGCTTTTTTTCTTCACATAGTTAAGTTGCCTAATGCGGTGACAATAAAAAAATGCTAATCAGACTATTTTTTTGCCAATTTTGGGAAAAATAAACCTCTTCAAATCGTAATTGCATGGTTCTTATGCCTGCCGAAATTGTCTCGCAGACTTACAGCCTGAATTACTCGATTTCGAAATGGTTTATGCTTCGGTGCTGAGTGTGTGTGTGTGTTCGCGTTTTAAAAAACGGACAAGTTGAAACGATTCGGTGGATAAGGCGTTTGTTTTTTGTTTAACTTCCTGTTTTCAAACTCTCAGATAACGTGATATTTGTGAATCGCGTACTACCCTAGTGATAAATCGCAGTTTTGCTCATTGTCATATGATGAATATGTATTCCAACATTTGCGAATAAACACGTGATTTTTAAACAGACTTCAACGTAAATTAGATCACCTTGGGTTAAATCAAGACTTGCAAATGTTCCCGTAGCCTCAGTTAGTGACATCAGCGTTTCAAAAACTATTTAGTTCTCCATTTGCAAAGCCGTTACGCAATTTCAAACAGCCTGTTTCTTGCTGATGATAATGCTGAATAGCTGCGTGGCATTAGGTGAGGGTATCTAAAGTATTGATTTTCCAACAGGAAAAAAGATAACCCATAACGATTGGTTGCTTGATGCAAGCAGTAACCAATGGATTCTTCTTTTGAATGAATTTTGAGGCAAATAAGATTGGGTTTAAAAAGACGATGAACGATGCTGGTGGTGCTGGCGAAGGAAAGGCTTGTGGTGCGTTAGCATGGACACGCGCACACAGTATGAGAAAATTTTTAATTAGCCAGATCTGATGGGAGTAATAGGAGCACCACGATTTCAAAAGGCTGATTGATATCTTGACTTCGTGCATTTGTGCTTGAATTTCCACCGAAAACCCCCCCGAATTTGTTCGGTAATCTTGACTTCAAGGAAGCTACCCAAACCATCTCGAAATTTCAACGCGAGATCTGGTTATGGAGAATCGATGGTACGACTAGGGGGGGTCGTTTGCAACGGAGACTATTTCTTCTGGTTGATTAACTTGAGTGAGGATGCCTATTACCCTGATCCCTGTAACAGAGGTAGTTTGGCCTGCGAATGAGCCGAATTCCAACTATTTACAGCCGATAGCGCGAAGTAGGTATCCGTGGTTGACTTGACAAAGCCACGATCTCGGCGACATCGGACGAAGTCTTCAGCCATCGTTAGAGTTCTTAAGCAGGAACCAGCCAATAGCGTTGGTAGTACATTTAATTTTAGCAAAAATCGACTTGAGGCTCTACACATGAGTAAGCATTTAAGCATTTGAAAATTGTTAAGTTTTGAACCCCACATTTTATGGTCTACCGGAGCAATTGCCAACTATAAGTGTGCAGAATCGTCACGAATTACAGTTTCCCGAGCACTTGCGTATTAACGTTCAAAATAAATATATACAAATAATTTAGCATCCTCTATCTTGGCGAACGAGCTTGTACTTTCCATTGATCGTTGCTACTTTGTAATATGTAAAACGGAAGTTGTTTTGATTTACAAATGTGACTGTTGTCCTAAATGCCTCATGTTTTAGTGGAGATGCGCCGGGCGTTTGTTGGTCAGATTCGCTGGTCATTTCGTGCACTAATTAAGCAAAAACATTCTAATAGAATTTGGAAAATAGTCTACATTTTCCAAATCTGTTTGATAGGGCGTTTTTTGCATTTACGATCAGTGAAATTGGATCATTCTCTGTTAAATTTCATGGGAGATGATGATTCCCGAGTGACCTCAGTACAACTGAACGAACAGTGCCACTTATCATTTTGTAGGTGCCAGCACTAAAACCCTATCCTTCGTTAACACCCACCAAAATACGAGAACAGTAACGATGGTTTGAGGGTGACACGATGAGGAGGTACCACCCATGACTCACTCGCAAGGCATTACGTGTCATTGTGCGAGCGCGATTGCGGGTATTTACGTCGCTTGTGAGCACAGACCAATGATTGGTGAGGATGAGTCATTGGCATCGATCAGCTCTGAAAAAGGCCATGTGCTTTCTGTCTACTCAGTTCTGGAGTGATTATTTGGTGGAAAGAACACAAATATATATTTTTCAGAGTTCCAAGTAATTGAGTAAGGTAAAAAGTTTAAAATGTGTACCGTCGTTGTTCCTAATGCCAAAGCACACACCAAGACGGTAGTTGAGTTCCCTGGTTAAGTTTGTCTTGTGTGACATTCTTCAGAGCCTCGGTGTTCCTCTTGTCTGTTGTTCTTCATTTGGAGGAAGTGGAATTACATAAACCAGTGCTTTTGATGAACACTTTGAAAGCGTCTTGTCACCACCAACACTACGTTCAATCCACCTTCCTTGCAGTCATTCGTTGGAATATGCTTGTATTGTGAGTTGTCAGTGTGGTAGAGTCCTATCTTTTTGAACTAGGAACTGGACACGTTCTTCTGCTCCAATTCCGTCAAGTAGCCAGCTGTGTTTCGTCTCCTGATATTCATCGTTGGTCGCGTTTTCATGGAAGACAAAAAAGTAGCCCCACACACAGTTATTTGAGATGTTGCTAAACACGATCACCCTGTGTAATGTTCGGTTGATGCACGTGAACTAAAAATGCGCACACTATGCTTGTTCACTTTGCCATTTGCATTCAAAGCCTCTTTTGGCGGCCTTCAGAGATCGATTAACGCCTTTCCTTGTCACCTCGGTTTTAAAGTCTGCAGAATCTGAAGTTTATAGGGGTTAGCAAGAGGCCGTTTCTTACAACACGACAAGAAATTGATGAAGAGGTCTGTGGGTGCTCCACACAGTGACCATGAATAAACGTTTGACGAATTCGGTCAAGCACCTCTTCTGAAACTGCTAGTTGTCCAGATTGTTTTTCCGACATAGATTGCATGATTCATTGCGTTTCACAAGCCAGGTCCTAATCTGCTTCTCTGTTAGCACCTGTTTATGGAATTGTGCTTGAGTTTGAGTGACTTTAATGCTTTTGCTATCTTAGTAACTCGAAAAAGGAAACTTACAAATGATTGTTTTGTTTTAAAAAATGATTGGATTCTAAAATATGAGACATTCTGAACTAAACTTGACTACGTTAATTGGGATGGAATGATGCCAAAAATACGGTAACAACGTGCAGACTCCATTAGGAATGCTGACTTTAGATCATTTATTAAAAACAAACATGATTTTGGCAGCATCACGACCAATACAATTGACTAGAACTCAAACTAATAATTAAGTTCGCTTTCAAGGTTGTATAAATTTGTCCATCCTGTGATTACTGCATACCACACCCTACCGTAGTTTGCAAACAATAAGGTTTTAGTTTACATTTGCATTTTTTGGGGAAATTTGCCGGAAAAATGAGAAAAAAAAGACCATTTTCGAGAGTCTAGGCTGCATAACGATTTACCGTTTTTGCTAATCTGTTATGGAAAGGCGCAGATGATTTAACAAAATTTCAGTTTTTGTGTGTTAAGAAAAGCCAATTTTTACATCGTAACTAAAGCGTCGCGACAGCAATCAGATAGCGTTGAATTACAGCCAATGATAGATTAGATATGTGATGCCTACCGTACTTTGCGCTTGGAAAAAAATAAGATGCCAGAGAAGGTAATTAACTCACTTAAGACCGCTTCAGAATTGCAAAACTCATGGTTAGAGACTTTCCTGCTATGTAGTTTAAAATACAAAGACAAAAAAAATTATTCTTATGTGCAAATTCAGTTTGTCGGTTCAATTTCGAAGCAACGTGGACCAATTAAGACACATAACACAACAGTCGGGCATCAATGCCCCACTCAGCACCATAGGCAAGTAAAGCAGATGACTTCACATAGGACAAAATCAAAGACCTCTGTCATGTGAGCGAGGAAGCCTGGGTAAAGGGTGCTTTTGAAGGTGGCAGTGAAGCGAATTCACATGATCGAAAAAAAGTGTTTACGGATCAGTAACCCAGATAAAGACGGTAAACGCTGTGGATTGACATGTACAGTGGGCTAACGACACGAGGCCTGTTTTTCAACATGCAGCTGCGCAGTTAGCCTTTGGGAAGCAAATTTTCCAAGCTGCAAATTCTGCAAAATATCAAACCAGGTGCTGATTTGTCCGGTGGTAGATTCGACCATGATTTTTCTATTGGAGTTCTAAAGAGAAATGTTAGCATTTTGTGGATAATTCCTGAAAACTAAACATCGTTGGAGTGAATCAAATTTGTAATGTCTCATGCATCGTGTCATTATTTATTTTGTTTCAATTCGTGATTTTGCACACGGTCTTGTAACTTCAGCGTACTATTTAGTCAGACAAGACTGCTTACTTACACATGGACAAAAATACAGTTGTCTCTCACGGTTAGGAAGATGAATTAGATGTGCAAATTTCATTTATGCGTAATTACCTCGTGACAAATGGGAATGGCGATTGTGGCAATCGATCGTCTGAGATTTTCGGCGTGGCAATCGATAGCCATCACGAGCGAACGTGCCTGGATTAATCACGACATCATCGTGGGTCAAATCTGATTGGCTAGTGTCCGAAGAACATCAAGCTCCAGAGGTTTCTGTGCGCACGGTTAAGTTAATTCAATTACTAAATTAATGAACAATCAGGAAACGGAAAATAAGACAAATGTTTGTGAGCGGTGATCATCAGCGAGCGCATGTGGTTCACGATAAAACTTCTTAAATTACCCTTCTTTAACATGTGTTCGTAATTGGTGCACCTTGCAGTGATGCACCAAAAAAAATATTTGGAGCGGCAAAACAGATGCAAACCACCTGCTCCTCAGAGAGCAAAATTATTATTTCATGAAGAATCCAGATTTTAGGAACATATAGGATTCAGATTTTCATTTAAAAAGAGTGAAGTAACGCCACTAGCGCAAACGAACACATACCATCGCCATTTGTGGCATTGCAGTCGAAAAAGGGCAACGACTATACCACTTAATGTCAATTTATTTTATCCTACATTTTTAGAGGCTTAACAGTAGAATGGAGAGACCGTTTTCTGAAATTACTCACTAATCCATGCTGCGTAGATGGTACCAGCAAGCGAATAACGAATATGTATTTACCATGGTTACGACAGAGAGCAGTTATTTAAAAAAAAAACATTTTTTTGGTTTTAGCGAAAAACTTTTTAAAATCTGAGTTCAGCAAATACATAGGTTACTCAGAAGTATAATCTTATTCACTACTCGAACAATCATCGTCATGTTAGTGGAAGACAGTTTACCATTCACCATGATGGTCTTGATTCATCCGTTGTTTTAATTTTCATTCCTTCTACGTGCCACTTACAAATTGTCCAATGGACTAGAGGTGCTCATGATGAATACTATCAGAATTTGCCTATAGAGGTATGTCTATATTTTTGTCGTTTTTGTTCACTGTTTGCTCTGCCTATTTCCTTGATAATTACTGCTTAGAATAACACGTTGTCATCTATGTTGAGTTCCAACGGGACAGCGAAAAATGATAAATGTGTTGTCGATTTTAACAGGGTAGCTAATTGCAAATATCATTATTCACGTAGAGCCTTGATTCATATATTTCGAGTTTTTAGCTGAATCATTTAAAAAAATCGAATTTAACCGGTCCATTTACTTCGGCGAAAATTTTGTGTTGGCTGAAAATGAAACTGATCTTAATCGAACCGTCCAATCAAAATCAACCACGCTTAGGTCCCATTGGTCCACTGTGTTTAAAACGACTGAACAGGCTGCAAAGCGGGAAAATGGATATGGGTTGCGTAATCTGTTTCAGCAGAGAATAAGATTTGATGTGTGACCGTGTGTAGAGTATAGGTGGTATAGGGCGTCATTGAGGATAACAATTGGTTTCTATTCAGCAGTACTCATGCGAAAACAACCCAACACCGCCACCATTGCCGATACCAAATGTCATCCTTTAGCCAAATGGTGGAATAATCCAGGGGCCACCATTCATGATGGATCGAATCGCAATTAAATCACGACAGTTGATCACTCATATGTCGACGGCATGGCAGATTGATCACCGCCATGCTTCACAACCGTCTAACGCTGATTAATCGAGTTTGTTTCAATGTCCTTCACAACAACAAAAAAATTTCTTAGTACCGGAAAACACAAGAAAGAAAGCTGGAGATTTGGGTCGGGAAGGCCTGCCTTATTCACCAAATCCTCAACATAAGATTGTAGCGTTTTCCTAATTAAATACAGCAGACAACTTTAATTTCAATTTTGAGCAGAAGCTAGCAAAACTTATCAGTTTTGAGGTCGATTGTTTTAAACGATTATAGAAAGCTTCAAGTATATTTTGAAATTGAATTTTGAGCACCTACAGAAGCGACGCAGATGATGAATTTTGAAAGTTTTACCCTAACTTCACATAAGTAATGGAGATGAATGGGACTGATTTGGTCAAATTTAACAGTTTTACAAAATAATTTTATAAATGCATCGAACAAGTGCCTCTTTATTAACAAAGGTTTCATTATCCCATCTGTCGAATTTCCTTAAGACCGTATATTTTTCGTACCTGATTTACATTCCCCACCTTGTGCTGTATTTCCATCCATATTATTTCTTTTTTTAAATCGACCGCTCTTTTCTTATTGGCTCATCCACCTTTAAACATCAAACAATGCCTCCATAGCAGCAAGAGCTCTCGCGCCTTGAGGTTATGACCTTGCCTTTGCAGTGGGAGGGTCAGGTGTGGTGGATTGTTCGATGTTTTAGGAAATTTGATTGATTAATTTACGTTTCACGCCGCCATTACCACCACCACCACCACCACCACCACCACCACAGGAAACCCATTTAACGGGTTCCCGACAAAGCACAGGTCGTGAGCGTCATGTTCTTTTGTTTAAATTAACGACACCCGCATTTGGCACACTTTTTAAAGAGTACCGAATTTCAGCGTGTTTCCTTGTTACGAAGCGTTTTTTGCTTCTTGGCTCAGTACCACATCCACCGACGCACTTCGTGCACCGCAAAATGAACATAACACCGCAATGTTTATTTGTAAAGGTTAAATTTAGCCACATGTTTTATATTACAAAAAAATGGCTGTCCGGTTGAAGCCACACGCCACTTTTTAATCATGTTAAGATCACTGCACAAGGTTGCGTGACACACGAAAGCAAGTGTTCGTGTGCTGTACTGAACACCTCCATAGAGGGAAGCGACATTGCCAAAAGCAATTTGCGATAACCAAAAAATTGTGCTGAGAAAAAGATTTCATTAAAACAAATTAATTACACAACTCTGTAGATTGATCTAGTTTGCAGGTTGTAAAAGCAATGCATTAAGAGCATTTAATTGCCGCTGTTTCGTGCTACATTAGGCGCCAACTGTCAGCCTTTGAAGCCAGAAGTCTCTTTTATTGGAACACATTGTTTAATCCAAACTCTTGAAGTTAAAAGGCATCTAATCCAGCCGACTTTTGCAGAAACGCGTACCTGACAGCAGATTCTGGGGGCGTAAAATGCCCCTACAACCTTCAAACCGCAACAGATGTAATTCCAGGCGTAGAAGCTCAAATAAACTGCGCATTTTCTGATCGAAAATATCAATGACTGAGTGTAGAATATGACCCGAGGTTTGTGACTTGGTGGGAACGATAAAATCCAGGGATGTCATTGGCTAAAACACGTTTCTAGATTATTCATTTCTAACAAAGTGAATCGGCTTGCACACCGAGTAATATCGATTTTTGATGAAAGGAGACAAATACCTGCAAGCGCGATTGATATTTGTATTTCAGAGTTGTTGTATCTCTTAACGACCCTAGTTTTCAGTCAAGATTTCAAATTAAAAGCAAGTTTGGGGTTCGTTTAGGCATTTTTTTGAATGAAATCGCAACAGTTCGATTAAATATCGATAAGCAGACGTCTCCAAATTGTCTTCATGTCCTTCGATCAATAGTAATTGACAATTTTACGCGTTTAAAAGCGTCTTATGACAACTCCAGACGCGATAAATGATGGCATTTGTTCCATGTAAAACCCGAAATAAAGGAGACAAAATTTATTTACTTATCCAGTACAGCCGGGAGTAGTGGATTAGGGAAAAGAAAATTTACTACTAAGATATGCAAATCCTAATCAATTATCTTAGTCAATCATAAATCAATAAAAATAGGTTTCGTGTCAAGTTGCGAGTTGAATACACACTGAACATGACTGTGATGTCATGTGCTTATCCTTATGAGAGCAAAACTAACCAGTAATCATTCATCGATTAGTTCAAAATTTATGGACAAAATCAATAAATTAAGTACCCAGTTAAGGAAGCGCCCCAAACCCAAACACTTCAGTCACCAAATATGAAAAACCAGAGAATGGCAATTAGTGTAAAGTAAAGGTTCTTCAGATTATTCAAGAAGTGTGGGAACTGAATGGAATTTCCCGCTGGTTCGATTTACGTGTTCAGGTGAAAAGCAAACCACTTCATCTTACCTTACCGCCACTTTGTTCTTTGAAATTTCGAAAACCTTTGTGCATTTTGTTGTTATGCCTTCCACGCAAGACATATCTCGGGAGAAATACTTACAAAAATCCAATTTTCTTAGTGAACTTCTTTCTTGTCCTTTACATCACTGAATTCGTAGATGTAGTTCAAAATATTAAGAACAAAGATTTCGGTTCAGTTGTCCTCACTTTCCGAGCCATTTCAACACGATTTTACGCCCGTCGTGTTTTCAACGCTCATTACTAATAAAGCTGGTCCCAACTTCACTGATAACATGAAAGATGGTGTTCCCGAAGACATTTTCCTTTTGTGAACTGCGACGCAACCATTCTTAATTACCTTCTGAACCCTTTACCTCATGTTGAGCTAAGATTTGGTCATGACCAACTTCTGGATAAACATGGCTAATTTGTTTGCAATTAATAATTCAATGTCTCGTTCTTTTTGAAGCGCAGACAAACGCATGAATTAGGGGTCCGTGGTGTTAAATGAGGACTAATTTGATTCAGGTGCAAAAATTTGCAAATTTAAACGAAAATTAATAAATTATTTTTGAATGCCAGTTAGGTTATACTTGACAAATGCGTTTTAGAGTCAGCCTGCAAATCTTAATGTCATTTGTGATAAATGAGCGGTGATGGATTGTAAACTTGTCAGCGGGCGCGCACACGTGAAGCTTGCTTACAAGATTATTGATTTCAGTGACTCATTCCCATTTCTCATTGGTTGATATGATTAATCGCCCGCTACACACGCGCACTCATCTGCACACAAAGGCGCACTTGGCTGGCGTGGCGCTAATAAACGGTCGAGTCCGCTGTGACCTCTGGTATTGTTACGGGCTGTTAAGTGATGGGGTTTCGAGGTAGTGATGGCAATCAACCCACCGACGCGAGCAACCAACTGCGAAGAAGGCGAGATTAGGGCTATTCATTTGTCATTACAGCTCGTAGATTGATGTCGTTAGTTGATTTTTGTTGACAGGCAGCAGGCACAGGTACTGTTTAGATTAAGTATGCTTGCTCGACAGATTTGAAGCACCATACTGGTTGTGGTTGCTGTTCCCGTAAACCGTCGTTGCGCTTTAAACCGAATCAATGATTACTAAACATTCACGTAGCTGGGCCTTGAATTCCTCTTAAATTTTTTGCCTAAATAATAGGTACTTCAAGCTATGCCAAATGAGCTGCTACACAAATGTTGACTTTCTTTAATGTGGGCTCTTAAGTACTCACACAAAAATTATCCTGACCTTGCCGTAGTCCGTGGAGGTGGCTGCCAAACTCAATGAAACCGAGGTACCTAAACGAAAACAGGTGTACTTAGAATCGCCCTTGAAGGTGTTTAAATGAAATTGATGAGCGTTGACGGCCAGAGAACAGTTGTTCAAGGCCACCTAGTCGACACATCAGCTCCTAATTGGTTAAGGATGGTGGGAATGTTCTGGAAGGGGAGCCAATACAGACTACGCTTGTTGCCCGTAACACTGAAGTGAAAGTGAAACAATTAATCATAGTTTACACGAGGAATGAGATAAGCCCTAAACACCAATTTGGGCAGATTTTCTGCTGTAAAACCAGCTTCAGATGTGATTTATTGTGGCGCACACAAAAAAAAGAATCCTGGAAGTGAAGGCACGTAGTCTCTGGCAAAGACTGAATTGTAAGTGAAATCGTTGCTGCGTGTCTGATGGAAAAATTATCAACTTCTTTCACCTAGCCAACCAACAATGACGAAGAAGTGCTCTGGACAACTCATCCAATCCAATGTTAAAATCAAAACCAAACACCTAGACTTATTCATCCGAAAATGCGTCTCCTTTCACCATGACGGAGCTCAAAAAACACCCCAAAATGTTTGAAGTTAAATTGGGTAACCCTCCCTCTTTTTACATCGCCCCTTCAGATCTCCAGTAAAACACTTTCTGTAAAATAACAGGAATGGAAAAAGGTACTTTGGAAGGTTTTTTTTAGAAACAGGGAACTTGTTAAAATATTGAGTAGAAAACTGCACGAAATATTGGAATACAACAGAAGAACGCATTAATAGTTAATTAGGTTAATATTTTAGGTAAATGTGTAAGGATTTTTTAACATCTAAAAAATATCACTTTTGGCCTACTTTAAAATTAGACTCCACACAAATTTATTCGCAGCTGTTTGTTTGGGTCAGTTGTAGTGTACAGTGCATAAGAGATACATATTATTTGTTCAATTCCACTAAATCTTCCTAGAATCACAAGGTTGTGTGCTGATTGGTACTGATTGTTTAAAACAATGTAACAAACCAATTGGCATTGGAAGCTAGATCGGCGGGAGGTCAAATGTGTCGCACGCTACAATAATTTAAAATCACTCAAATTATTCTAGATGCACCCATCATCTTGAGTGATCTGAGCAGTTTTTTTTAACAGACATCAAATCGTGATTAGGAAGCCCACACCACATCCTTATACGTCTTCTAGAGCATACTGCAAGAATGGTTCCATGAATTGTCTTAAACTGCTTTCAGTCAGCCATACGATTAATTCACATGGCCATTATCAAAAGATCATGCAACTGAATTAGGAGGCAATTGAAGAAAAATATGTAGAATTGGTAAATTGTGGAGGAATCGTGTACCAGTACGATAACAAAAGAAGTCATACGCAACGCACCCACACCCGACTTGAAGCCCACAAAATAGTTTATGCAATTAGCAACTGAGCCCTAACTACTTCCAAATCGGAGCTTCTACAGTCGAAGACTCTCAAAATGCCTTAATTAAGGCAACTATTTATAGACAAACCCACATAGAACTGTAAACATGCACACATTCACTCAACGGTAATAGCGGCAGTTATTTCAGTAACTGTTGGCTATTTTGATTAATGTGCGGCGAATGTCAGGTTCGCAGTTAGTGTAGGCGCAAATCTACCCTAACTGAAGCAGAAAAAGTTGTGGTTTCTGTAATTTTTTACCGCAGGCAATGCACATTTTTTAAACCATGTGAATAGGATTGTCACCGCTTAGATTGTTGTGGTCAATCCAGGCATGTTTGCTCGCGCTGAAGATCGATTGCCACGTCATGTAGGCGATCGATCGTCACGAACGCTAATTTAATTGGACACGTGTTGATGGCTCATGAATTTGATTGGTTGAAATTTGTCTAATGACATTTTTGTCTTGTCTGATGGTGAATAATCAGCCGTGTCTGATTAATCGCGTCGCACACTTTTCATCAACGTCATTGTTGAGTTCTGTAGATGTCAATGAACACCAGAATTGTTAAGTAGCTGTGTTGTTAATGTGTCTCACGAATGGGTTGTTACTCACTAATAATTTACTAATTCAGCTTTTTCTTCGCACTTCAAACCAGTTCGCCCACTCACAGACACAGCCACACAAAATTGAGCTAATTCCGACGGCGGATAAGCGATCCTGTCAATCTTCATCGTCATCAGTTGTTAATTCTCTTTATTCTTCATTTCTTTGGGTATAAATAACCAACTGGATGCCTTACGACTACCGTTTCAATTTCTTGACGAATATACATCACGATTAATTCTTGCATTAGGGTAACTTTATGAAATCTACGTGCCTTAAAGTGACATGTGGCATTTAATCCTCAGGTAACCTTCTAATGTGACTATCGTTATAAAGACAAGCATTAATGCAGTTCGCAATGAAAGTTGCTGACATGAGGTCAGTCAGAATTCCAAATTTACACTATTATAACCATTTTAATCAGTGGTTTTAGCCGGAATTTGGCTGGAATTCTTCCAAAGGTATGCGCTAAAGTAATTAAGAAATTTTGTACAGTTGTGCTGGGAATTTAATTGGTTGATTTCGGTTAACTTGACATTACTCGCTAGAAATGAAGCTGAACACAAAATTAAATAGATAAATCAGTCAATGTTACATGACCAACCAAAAAATTGCTACAGGACGGAGTTTTTTCACTCAAACTAGATGTTAAAACGCCAAATAAATCCAGGGTCGGTAAATAATGCTTTTGTGGTTAAACCGAAGACCCGTCAGAACATGCGTTTCGGCATTTCGATGCAATGTTTTTTGACCATGACGAATCGACTAACATTGAAATGAAGGGAGCGTTTTAATAACCTAACAGTATAAATGCCTTGTGCAAGTAATTAAGCTTGGAACGCAATCGTTTTAACTGGCTCGGTAAATCACGCTAGTTTGTCCTAGTTTGAAGTTACTCATAAATACGTGGTCATATTAAGACCCGTAGTTTCGCAAAACGATCAGCGATCCTTTGATCGAAGCATTCTTTAATTCGGTTTGTTTGTAAGTTACCGAACATATGCACAGACGGGGTTTGCTGTGGTAAAGGCCATTACCATTAGTCCACAATCAAAACCTTCTACCTTCACCGACAAGAGTCAACGTAGTGCCTGGAACCAAGCATTCACGAGTCAGTGTGTCGGTAAAGACCATATGTTAGTTACTCCCTTAACAAGTCAATCCGCATCTCAAAACATTTCCTCAGATCCAACAGATGGAATATTTTAGTATTTGGTAAATAACGGAATGTTATTTTTGGATTCGAGTTGCTGCATTATTATTAATGAGTACATAGTAATTGCTAAGAGAACTCGAAATCTAACTGGTCAATGAAATTTCGTAATATTTTGATTGGTCAATAACTTTGTTAGTCTGAAGACCAACTCGTGTGTTGTCCGATTGCAAAGGAAACAGAAATACGGCATTCGCAGACATGAAAGGGTGATGTGTATGCAGCCGACTCACCTCGTGTTCTTGTAGTTGATTGGTTAGAAGAATGTTTATTGAAGAGAACGATAGTAAGCACGTGTAGGATTTACTGGTGCGAAGGCTAGCAACAGCATTCCATAATTTTAAGCTGCTACGCGAGTCGCCATGAGTCAACGCAGTGTCTGGAACCAATCATTTACACGTCGATGTCTCATTCTCTATTTTTACGTTGTAACTCAGCTAACAGGTCAATATGCCTCGTGGAGCATTTTTTGATCCCACCACTATCGTCAACCCCTGCAATTCAAATCGCTGCCTAGGTTTAACAAATGACAACCTGTTTAGAATCCGCCCTTTTTCACACTGTGAAAATCGACCTACGCTCAGTGGTCAAACAGACCACTAATGCGGTTTGAATTCAATAGCAAACTAGACATCTAGTTAAACGAAAGGCATTTTCTTAGAAGTTGACAATGTATCACACGGTGAAGACGTGATCACCACAAGGACATTAGCATTCCTCAAGCTGTAGGCGGTGTTTTGACTAAATGTGTGGATTGAATCAATGAAATGGACGTATTTTCGATGAAATAATTCGGTTGCTAGTGACGTAAAACACAATTGTCA